>JZKD02S1708732.1:470306-515288 GCA_000966675.3 Picea glauca
TTGAATCATTTTTTACCATAAAATGTAAGTGTTATATCAATGTAGCATTATCATCCAATAGTTACAGAGTAAATAAATAATGGACAAATGAGAAATCACACACATACACAATACACCAGTGTTTTATGTGGAAACCCAAAGTTGGAGAAAACCATGAAATGATTTTTCTTATATGTCTTTAAGAATTACATTTATTGGAAGCACCAAATTCCTTTTTTTTCCAGCTACAACTGGAAGGAGGCTTCAACCCCCTAGTTTCTCAGGATACAACCTAAGGGAAGCTCCAACTCCCCAATTATCTAACTATAACTAGGAGGAGGATAAAACCCCCTATGTTCTCAGGCTACAACCTGAGGGAAGATCCAACTCCCCAATTCTCTAGCTACAACTAGAAGGAGGCTACAACCCCCTATGTTCTCCGGCTACAACCAAAAGGTGGCTACAAACACCTGTCCTTGCCCCATCCAACCTCCTTGATGTAGAATTAGAATGATGGAACCACTGTCACACTATCACTATGAGATATACTATTGTAAACCTGTACCAATCAACCTGTAACAACTTGTAAAAATAACCTGTGCCAACATGTAAAAACTGAATATCCCACTCAGAAACTTGTCACTTTATACTCATCAACCAATTTGATATGATCACATATAACTCAAATGTAGAAATTGAATATGTCACTGAGAAACTTGTCATTGTATACTCATCAACAAATTTGATCTGATCACATATACCTCAAATGTAGAAACTAAATATGTCACTGATAAACTTGTCACTGTATACTCATCAACCAATATGATATGATCACATATACCTCAAACACTATACCACAAGTCTATACCTCAAACCATGTGCTAGAACCTCATTGTTATACAACCTCTATCTATACCAATAACTTCAACAACATACCTCAACTGAAATCCATCAAACATGAACCAATAAACTCTACAACAAGCCATAAACTCCCAAGAGGGTGCTATCACATGTTTCTATAGGGGGCATGTTTTTCCCTTGGTTTTGGCCTACAGTTGACAAAAGGCAAAGAAAGGGGATAAAAACCCACTAAATGGTGCTTATCCTAAGTTCGTCGGGGTCGATGTGACCGTTTGGCGTGCTAAGCTAAGAGGCACATAGATCTGGGTGGCTGAGATCTGAGTGCTCCAGATCGACGGTCGTTGATCATATCGGGGCCCCAACATGTGCGGACGATAAAAATTGTAGGGTGAGTCGGGCTTGAAACCATGGTTTTGTGGAGACACTACGTGTCAGCTAGAGACACACATTAGGTCCAAAAGCGGTGAAGAATCAAACCAATTTTCTCAGCCCTGATATGCGCATGTGCCTATAAGGCCCTATCCTAGCTCAACAAGTGGCTACTTTGTCCCACCGACAGCTGTCCCCAACTCCATGTCTCTCCTCTGTCTGTCACATGCCCCACTCCCCTATAAATTTGCTCCCTTACACCTGTCCTCCACTCATTGTCCCACCTATCGCATATCCCCTTCTCATATCCCACCACATGTGCCACCTGGATCCACATCACCTCCATCCCATTACACCTCATCTCTCACTTGTGTGGCCCCCACACCATCCTCAGTTTCCTCTTCCCATCCACATTTTACACTTGGCCATATCCACGTCCGCTATTCCATGTTGAGCGTGCCAATCAAATCGTCGGCTTCCATGGCTTATGTCAGGCCTAATATTGAGCATCTGACTTAGATCCAGGTGGAAAAATGTAGAGGTCACCAATTTGCATTGGCGCAATGTTGACTCAGGCCTTCTTGATCCCAATGGAGTAGTTATTGAAGTTAGTAGGTGGTGGTTGAACATCATTTCCACCATAAATGGAAAGCCCGATAAAGGACTGTCAACAAGTCGGCGCAGCTATAAAACCTTCCTGAAACACGATTGCGTCTGACAAGATCTCACTTATGACAAGAGAATACATGCATAATCTGTCAGGAAGCATGCAGATGTAATGCCTTCAATGCAGAGAATCAAGCACGCTTATGTAGTTTTTCTTGGAGTATATAGGAGTCTTCCTCATATTTTGTCAGGGTCGATGGTCGAGCTAGGCTCGTGATTTGTAAAGTTTTAATGAAGCCTCTGGTTCTCTGGTTATGTATATGTATTTGAGACTTCTTGTTTAATGAAAGTTAGTTTCATTCCACATCTCTATAACAACTGTGTTAAGACACTCGGGCATGGATCATCCACTCAAGGGTAGTTATGTTCTTGTGATGTAGGTTTGATCATAGTAGCATCATGACCAATTTTAATCAGCTTCTTGTGATTATTTTTCCCCTAACACTGAATGACTCGGGCATGGATGATCCAGTCAGGTTGTTATTATTGAATTATGATGTATGTTTGATTTCAGTTCAGTAATAAAATCATTCAGTTCCTTGAAACTCCGAACCAAGAGGGTCTTTCCTTCTGAGTTTTTACTCCTTAGGTTGCTGGAAGACCGGATGTCCATAGAAGACCTCTTCATTTTCCTCAAGTTCTTCCCCCTACTCATCCTTATTACAACTTACTGACTAAATTTAGATTGAGACCTCACTTTCTTATGCATTCCAGCCCAGTTTTCTGAGTTAAAACGATATAATCTTGAGACTGAATCCATTTGACCACCCTTTAAAACTATTCACTGTGACATACAGACTAATGGGTATTGGGATTACCTCTGATGCAATCCAGATGTGACTTTGAATGCTAACATTTCTGGTGTTGTTGTCAAGGACAAATTTAATATTTTCCCTGGGATTGAATGACAAAGCTTACTGGTTTTGAAGGTGCATCAGAACTTCATCAAGATTACAACTGTGCACCTAGCGACTCCACTATTTTAGCTGTGGCTTCCAGAGGTAGACACACGAGGTCTAATCCACAACTACCTTTAACAACACCTGAAGCTGACCCTGAGAAAATTATCAGGAAGGGAAAGGCCCTCAGAGAAGGTACTCCTACTACTAAACCAGGTATTTATGATGATTTTCATTCTCCTCCTACAGAAACTCCATTATGTGCTTCTCATTATACTCTTATACATTTTATTGGAGTTTCCCGAGATTTAAATTTTGGGAGTGTTCCTGTTGTGTTTTCCCCTCCTGGTCTGTGATTGGAGGGAGAAATAATTATCACTCCCCTCTCTCTTGAAGTTGTATCATGGTTTAGGCCCAACACCTCAGAATATTTTCCTACCCCAGGATTTACTGCCCCTCCTCCTGTTATTATTGATGCTACTACAGAAAGGGAAACCTTTGTTCCCTCAAGCCCTGTAGCCTTTTATCCAAATACTTTGTTGTTTCCCTTTCCCCCTGGAAATTCAGCTCCAGTTTCCCCTGTTCGAACCCCATCTCCTCCAGCTATCATCCCTATGGTAGGTGCTAATCCTCCTAGGAACATAATGGATGCCATAATAGCTACTAGATATGCCCCTCTGGTCTCACCTCAAACCATGAATTCTCTCCCTGCTAGAGACTATCTAAAATACATGCCCAAGTTCACTGGAGAAGAAGACATAACCATTGAAGAGCACCTTGTTGCCTTCTATAGCTATGAAAACAATCTGAATATTGAAAATGAATATGTCTGGATGAGATTCTTTGTCTAGAGCCTTGATGGTGAGGTTAGAAAATGGTTTAGAGAATTGACCTCTGGATCCATTGCTGGGATTGAGACTTTAGATGATGTTTTCTTGAGATAGTGGGGGGCTAAGAAAGACTTTATGTATTATATCATAGATTTTGGGTCCCTAAAGAGAAAGGAGGGAGAATATGTCTCTGATTTCTCCAAAAGATTCAACAAGATGTACAATAAGATCCATGTCAAGATAAATCCTACATAAGCATCTGCCAAAATCACCTATGATAGTTCTTTTGAACCTGATTTCTGCCACCTGTTAAGAGAAAGAAGAGTTACTTTCTTGGCTCATATGCAACATGCATATCTAGAAGTAGAATCCAATGTGTTGGCAGTTGACAGACTCAGAAATAAAGTTGACAGAGACAGATTAAAGGGGAGATTTGAGGCCTCAACCTCTGGTTCTTATGCATCCCACCCTCAAGTGGATGAGTTGACCAAGATGGTGAAAACCCTATCTGTAGAAATGGATAAGATGAAATTCAAAGGGAAGCAAGGTTATAAGAATGCCCCAAATGTTGATAGCAGAGGAAATTTCAGAAGACACATTAATACCCCTCAGGTTCTCCAAAGAGAAACCAAAAATAGAGATAGGGATGATTAGAAAATCCAAACCCCTCTCTAAAATAACCTCGTTACCAATGAATAAGGGGAGGAAGAATAGCTTGATCCTGAAATCCATTGTCTTGGTGACACCTCCCCATTTCCACATTTAACACAATTTGAATAGGAGGAGTCTCTCTTATACAACCAAATAAATGAGTTGAGAAAGGGGGAGAAGGCCAATAACAGTCCCAATAAATATAACCTCGGGTCAAAGAATAAAGAAGATAAGTCTGACATCCCTGATCAGCCTTCTAGAGCAAATAAGCCTTCCAACGATGCAACAAATAGCAACAAATAAAAGAAAACTCAGAATCCCTCGTCGATAGCTAAAGACCCTGTCCCATAGGTGAGAGAAGTTCTAAAGCCCCCCTCCTCTTTCAAATTTGAGCATGAGATTCAGAAAATTTGAATCCCTGTGCCCCTCTCAGAACTGGTCAAGCATGAAGACTTCAAGAAATCCCTCTCTAAGCTGTTACAGTCTGAGCCATCTTGCCATTCCACAAACTCAGTAAACCTCCAAGATGAAAAACCAACAGTTTTCTTAGGTCCAATGGTAGAAGATAGGTATGATTCATCGCCTCCCTTCTATACATCACTAAACATACATGATAATGTGTTGCATAAATTCTTGATGGATTCAGGGGCATCTCATAATCTCATGCCCAAAACTGTCATGGAAGAACTTGGACTAGAAATCACAAAATCTTGTCATGATTTGTATTCTTTTGATTCGAGGAGGGTGAAATGCCTTGGGGTTATCAAAGATCTCGTCGTGACCTTGTTTCAGCTGCCCATGAAAAGTGTGGTCATGGATATCATGGTGGCTGATGTTCCTCCCAAGTTCGGCATGCTGATGTCAAGATCTTGGATAAAAAGGCTTGGGGAAACCTTGCAGATGGACCTCACATATGCTACCATTCTAGTCTTTGGTGGGGAGCATATAAGATTGTACAGAGAAGCTCATTTGGCCTATATTATTAATGATGAATTTGACCCCACCAAACATCCTATGTTTTCACTTGACATTGATTTGGGATCTAGGTTATTGCAGCTCATTGATACCCCTGAACCTCCCCTTGATATCAGAAAGCCCATTACTCTCTATGGATATTCTCCTCCAATTACTTATGTTTGGAAAATTTTCTTTGATGGAGCCTCCTTGAAGGATGTTGTTGGTGCTGGAGTGGTCTTTGTTTCACCCTCTCAAGAAATTATATCTCTGTCATACAAACTAGAATTTGAAGCTACCAATAATGTGGCAGAATATGAAGCTCTTGTTTTGGGATTAAGGGCTGCAAAAGACATGGGGAACAAGGAAATATCTGTGTTTGGAGATTCATAATTGATTGTTAATAAAATTAGAAATATTTATCAAGCTAAGCATCCCAGGCTCAGAACCTATAGAAACTAAGTGTGGGACCTAATTGATAGTTTTTTCTTGGCCTTCAACATTTCATTCATTTCGAGAGAGGAAAATATTGTGGTTGATTCTTTGGTTATATCAGCAAGAAATTTTAGAGTTCCTTTGCCACCCAAACTAACGCAACCTGCCCTCGACACAAAGCCGCGACCACCATGACCTTCTTTCACATAGGCCCGAAGAGTCCAAGACTCTTCCAACTCCCTCGTCGGGAGTTCCTTTCCCACAGGTGTCTCTGTCTACGATCTCCCCTTCGCAAATCGGGAAATCAGAACTCGTGGGTTCGCGAGTTCGACGCTCACGATATCGGCCCTTCAATTACCCAAGCCCGAGCTCTGATGGTCAAAGGTCAACGCCTCCACTCGTCATGGATTTTCCTATCGGGATATCGCTTCCCCCGATGCCAATGGTTTGGAGTTCCAATCTCCGAACCCCGATGCACCGATTGTCTGATGTGATGCCACCTGTCCTCCACTATATCTCGTGGTCCCACGCGCCCACGTCACCGTTGGGATTTTGTGGATCGTGGATCCACGATACAAGTTTCCCTTGTTGTTGGAAACCTCAAACCCCGAATCCCGATCCTCCTGGGATCTGATGCCACGCGTCCCTGCTCTGATCGACGGCTCCAAATAACTCGGGAAACCACGACTCACGATTTCAACAAGTCTGCTCCTCGCCTCGTCAAACGCCGAATGCCGATATGCTATGGTGCTTGAATTAACTTCCCCACAACTTCCCCATGATCTAACGGTCTTCGGATCTTCGCGATTCTCCTCGACGGTTTCAATTCGTCGATTCTCTTCCTCTTGGGGAATCTCTCTTGTATTTGTTCTCACTGTGATGAGGAAGAACTATCCCCTCTGGACTTGATTTCTCTGACTCCTTCAGAGACCTTCCACGCGCGCTTTACATGCTCGACCTCCAATAGCTCTCAAAGTGTTGAAGTCATCCAGACCCTGTGCAACCCTGCCAACAGAAGTCCAGTCTTCCTTCTCTCAGACTTGTCTCTGAGACTTCAAACCTACCCTGCACTTCTCCTGCATGGTTCGGTTAATCCAAATCAACTTCTGGGTGAACGAGAATGAGAGCTTAACTGTTGAGCCTCATCAACGCACTCAAATGCGGATGAATTCGACTGCACTCTATGCAGGAATCTCTTGGCTCAAACAGAGAAACAATTGAAACTCATTCTCTTCTCTCTCATAGATTTCAAATCTACCATGAAATCACATACACAACATATAAAACAAAAGCATAACAAGAAGCAAATATGCAACAACATAATATCAATAGCACATAGAGAATAATCACATCCATGGAATTGAATCAAATCTTTCCTATTAATTCAATATCTGTACATGGGTGTTCTGCTCACAATTTCTCTGCTCTGCCCTTCTTGCTCCTGTATGAATGATGATAATACAATGATACAAAGGAGGGTGCCTATATTCCATTTTCCCTCTCGAAATATACACCCATTAATTCCGCAATTAATTTCTATCTAATAGCATTAAAACTAATAAATGCCTTCCTATCTATAATACAATACAAGTGTGCTTCATTACATTAGCCCATTAATGCTTGGCGCAACAAATATCAAGGTAGATTTCAAAAAGAAGTTTGTTGGCTTGTCTAGCTGTCTTTCTCCACGCGCTGGCTCGCTTGATGAGGTGTGGATGCTCCTGCATCATACTCCTCAGCTCAAAAGATTTCATGGGCTCCTGTCCATGAGCTCTTGTACAGTCTGCCCATGCTTCTGTATAACTACTTCTATTTCCCAGCTAGCATCCTCCACTGGGTGATTCTTCCACTTCACCAGGTATTCAAAATACTGCTTCCTCCTGGTCTTCCTGCCTACTCTTTTATCCAGTATGCACTCCATCTGAGGCTTCTGTGCAACTGGTAATTGCTTCTGCCACTAGATCATTGGTTCTTCAGTTCTAGCTTCTGTATCCTCATCCCTGTAGGGGTATAAATCCGAAACGTTGAAAATCAGAGATATCCCGATGCCCTCTGGCAACTCAAGCTCATATGCATTTTCCCCGAATCTCTTCAGGACTCTGCACGGTCCGATTTTCTTCATCTTGAGATTATTATATGTTCCCCTCGGGAACCTTTCCTTCCTTAAGTGTGCCAAAACCATATCTCTGACTTCAAACTAAAGTTGTCTCTTGCTCTGATCGGCTCTGCGTTTATACTCCTGATTTGACTTCTGCAGTCGCTGCTTCACCTGTGTGTGAAGTTCCCCCATGGCTTCAGCGAATTCTTCAGCCCGAGCGCTGATAGCTTCAGCCTGTCCTGACTCCCTGAGCTCAGAAACTCCTCTCGGCTATGTCCCATACAAAATCTAGAACGATCTCTTTCCTGTACTCCGATTCACCGAATCGTTGTACGCAAATTCTGCCTGTGGCAAAATATGATTCCAACTGTTGTGGTGCTCTGTCACCAAGCTTCTCAATAAATATCCCAGACTTCTATTCACCACCTCGGTCTGTCCATCTCTCTGCGGATGGTATGAAGAACTGAATGACAAGTCAGTCCCCAACTTCTTCCATAGCGTCCTCCAAAAATGACCTATGAAATTCGTATCCCGATCTGAGACTATGCTCCTCGGCAATCCATGCAATCTGACAATTTCTTTAAAAAACAAATTTGTGATGTGCGTCGCATCGCTGGTTTTATGACACGGAATGAAATGTGCCATCTTCGAAAACCTATCCACCACCACAAAGATGGAATCAACTCCTCGTTGTGTTCTCGGCAGTCCTAGCACAAAATCCATGCTAATTGCCTCCCATGGTCTCTCTGGTATAGGCAATGGCTGATAGAACCCTGTGTTCTATTTTCGGCCCTTCACATGTTGACATATCCTGCACATGTCAACAAACCTATTTACGTCTACTCGCATGCCTGGCCAAAAATACGATTCGCTCAGCTTGGTGAATGTTTTTTCATGCCCAAAATGACCTGCCAATCCACCGCTGTGTTTTTCCTTCACCAAATTCTCCCTCATGAAGCAATCTGGAATGCATAGTTGATTGCCCCTGAACAACAATCCTTCCTGGATCATGTAATCAATCCACGAGCTTCGATCCCTGAGAAATGGATTCTCAGCTACCTCATACGCTTCTGCAAAATCTGCATCACCTGCATACATGTCTTTTAAATTTTCAAAACCCAAGGTTTTGACTCTAAACTCCTGCAGCAATAGACATTTCCTGCTCAAAGCATCGACTACTTTTTTAGCAGTCCCCGAAATATGTTTGATCACAAATGTAAAATTTTGCATATACTCTACCCATTTCACATGCTTCTGGTTCAACTTCTCTTGTTGACTCACAAACTGCAATGCGTGATTATCGTTGTACAAAACGAATTCTTTGGGTATTAAGTAATGCCTCCACTTTTTCAATGCCTGTATGATGGCATAAAACTCTTTGTCATATGTGGAATATTTTATCTTTGTATCATCCATATTCTCGTTGTAATATGCAACAGGTCTTTCATCCTGACTCAGGACCCCTCCAACAACATACCCGCTCACATCACATTTCACTTGAAATGTTTTCTGAAAATTAGGCAATACCAGAATTGGCTGCTCTGTTATCTTTTGCTTCAACAGATTGAAGCTCCTTTCAGCCTCGACTGTCCAATGAAAAATTTTGTGCCGTTTTTTCACTGTATCCATCATTGCTGAGCTAATTCCACTAAAATTCCGAATGAACTTTCGGTAGAAACTAGCTAGTCCATGAAAACTCCTCACTTCGGAAAAATTCCTCAGCGATGGCCAGTTCCTGATCACTTCCACATTTTCAGGATCCATCTTCAGTTCATTCACCGAAATCACAAAACCTAGATAAATGAGTTCTGTCTTCATAAAGGAGCACTTCTTCAAATTGATCAGCAGCTTCTCCTGCTGCAGTCTTTTCATCACAATGGATAAATGCCTCAAGTGTTCAGCCTTGGTCTTGCTGAAAATCAATATGTCGTCCAAGTACACGACCACAAACTTACCAATGAATTCCCGCAGGACTTCATTCATCAGCCTCATGAATGTGCTCGGTGCGTTTGTCAAGCCAAAGGGCATGACCAACCATTCATACAAACCCTCGTTTGTCTTGAATGTCGTCTTCCATTCATCACCCTCTCTCATTCGGATCTGATGATATCCTCTCTTGAGATCAATATTTTAAAAATAATTCTCCCCACTCAGGCAATCCATCAAGTCATCCATTCTCGACAGTGGAAATCTGTACCTGATGGTGATTTTGTTTATCGCCCTGGAGTCTGTACACATTCTCCAGCCTCCGTCCTTCTTCGGACTCAGTATTGTTGGAACAAAACATGGAATTAGACTCTTTCTGACTAGTCCCTTGTCCAACAGATCCTCTACCTGCCTTTTGACCTCCTCGTTCTCCTGAGGTGTCAACCTATATTCTACCTTGTTTGGAAAAATTGCTCCGGGTATGAGGTCAATGTGGTGACTCACACTCCTCATCGGTGGCAACGAACAAGGTAGTTCGTCCATGATGATATCGGCGAACTCTCCCAGCAGTTCCTGAATCTCCTCTGGTAAGTCATCCACTCTTGTGCTTGTCAGGACAATTCTCGGCTTCCTGATCACAAAGAATTGTGGATATTCATTCTTCTCCATCTCTGTGAGAAGTTCCTTCCCACTCATAAGAAGTATCGTGTTGGATAGTTCCGTCTTCACTCCCTTGTCTTTTATCGGAAGCAATCTATGGGTTCTCCCATCCTTCTCCAAGGTGTATGTGTTCATTCTCCCGTCATGAACAACATTTATGTCATATTGCCATGCTCTACCTAGCAATATGTGACATACGTCCATGGGAATAACATCACACAGAATCTCATCATGGTAATTCCCAATTTTGAATTTAACTAAGCATTGTTTAGTGACACTTACCCGGTGTCCTTTTTGTAGCCACGAGACTTTATACGGACTCGAGTGCTTAGTTGTTTCTAGCTCCAGCTTTTCCACCATCTCGGATGAAATGAGATTTTCAGTGCTCCCACTGTCAACTATGACCTTGCATTTCCTGTCCTTGGTTGTGCAAGCCGTTCTGAACAGTCTGCTCCTCTGCACTGAGCTTTCCACCTCTTTCTCAGGTGTCAAAAGAATCTTATGCATCCCAAGTGATCTTTTGCTGTCTGCATCTTCACTCTCAGCATCACGTCTCTGTGCCTCAGTGATGTGAGCTTCACTTCTGTCTGGCTTCCTGTCTGGACAGTCAACGGCCTTGTGTCCATCTTTCCCACATGTAAAACATGTGATGACTCCTCCTCTTCCTCTACCTCGACCTATGGTATGAGGAAATGTGTTTATGTCGGCATATCCGCCACCCTTCTCTGTATGCTGCCTCCCCGGCTCATCATATTGCTGCCTCTGTTCAGGTTGTGGCTGCCTCTGCTGTGAGGTTCCACCTCTCTCAGCCTTACCCTGAGGTCTCTTCCAATCCTCCATGGGTTTCTGGAATTTTTCCTGGGCAACTGCCTTGCCTCTTGGCTGACTCCTTTCTCGCCCTCGATGACTTTGTTTGTGACTTAGCTTCTCTTCAGCTTTTAGAGCCATCTGGTACGCATCCTCAACTGTTCGGATGGTAACCATGCTCAACTCATCCTGAATGTCATACCTCAACCCATTCAGGTATCTCGCCACCTTTTCATCATCGCTCTCCCGATGACCAGCTCAAATGTTGAGCCTGTAGAACTCCTCGGTGTACTCTTTCATCATCATCAACTTCTGTCTCAGGTTCTGCATTCGCCTGAACAATGTGATTTGGTAATCTCCAGGGATGAACTTCGCCTTCATCTTAACGATCATCCGATCCCAACTCTTGATATTTTGTTTTCCTTTGTAGCGCCTATTCACCTGCAACTCATCCCACCATAAGGCTGCATGTCCTTTCATCTTGGTAACAACATGCCTTACCTTCTTGTCCTCTTCGATATCTTCGTAATCGAAGTAGGTTTCAAGTGCTCAGATCCAATCCAACAACTCTTCAGCATTTAGACTTCCCTCATAAACAGGAATGTCCATCTTGGTCTTAGAGCTCATTCTCGAAATGGCTCTGATCAACCGCTCGGTTGATGCGTCTTCTGCTGTGACCTCTTCTACATCGTGTCCAGCTTCCTCTTCAACTTCGGAATCACTGCACTCTCCAGTGACAGCTCCGTGCCTTTGGGTGGTCTCCATCTCTTCGAGTCTCACCCTGAGATCTCATATTTGGCGTTCCATCTCTGGATTCCCTGCCGGCCTTCCTCTTCTTCGGGCATCCCTATCTTCACGATCAGGTGATTGCCTTTCTCTTCTCGATGGCATTATATCTCCTCTTTCTCTGCTTCATAAAGAAAAGATACTCCTTCTCTGATACCACTCTGATGCAACCTGCCCTCAACAGCAAGCTGCGACCACAAGGACCTTCTTTCACACAGGCCCGAAGAGTCCAAGACTCTTCCAACTCCCTCGTCGGGAGTTCCTTTCCCACAGGTGTCTCTGTCTGCGATCTCCTCTTTGCAAATCGGGAAATCGGAACTCGTGGATTCGCGAGTTCGACACTCACGATATCATCCCTTCAATTCCCCGAGCCCGAGCTCCGATGGTCAAAGGTCAACGCCTCCACTCGTCGGGGATTTTCCTATCGGGATATCGCTGCCCCCGATGTCAACGGTTTGGAGTTCGAATCTCCAAACCCCGATGCACCGATTGTCTGATGTGATTCCACCTCTCCTCCACTATATCTCATGGTCCCACGCGCCCACGTCACCATTGGGATTTTGTGGATTGCGGATCCACGATACAAGTTTCCCTTGCTGTTGGAAACCCCGAACGCCGAATCCCGATCCTCCCAGGATCTGATGCCACGCGTCCTTGCTCTGATCGACGGCTCCAAATAACTTGGGAAACCACGAATCGTGATTTCAACGAGTCTTCTCCTCGCCTCGTCAAACGTCGAATGCCGATATGCTATGGCGCTTGAATTAACTTCCCCACAACTTCCCCGTGATCTGACGGTCTGCGGATCTTCGCGATTCTCCTCGACGGTTTCAAGTCATCGATTCTCTTCCTCTTGGGGAATCTCTCCTGTATTTGTTCTCACTGTGACGAGGAAGAACTATCCCCTCTAGACTTGATTTCTATGACTCCTTCATAGACCTTCCATGCACGCTTTACGTGCTCGACCTCCAACAACTCTCAAAGTGTTGAAGTCGTCCAGACCCTGTGCAACCCTGCCAACAACAGTCCAGTCTTCCTTCTCTCAGACTTGTCTCTGAGACTTCAAACCTACCCTGCACTTCTCCTGCGTGGTTCGGTTAACCCAAATCAACTTCTGGGTGAACGAGAATGAGAGCTTAACTTTTGAGCCTCATCAACGCACTCAAATGCGGATGAATTCGACTGCACTCTATGCAGGAATCTCTTGGCTCAAACAGAGAAACAATTGAAACTCATTCTCTTCTCTCTCATAGATTTCTAATCTACCATGAAATAATATACACAACATATAAAACAAAAGTATGACAAGAAGAAAATATGCAACAACATAATAACAATAACACACAGAGAATAATCACATCCATGGAATTGAATCAAAGCTTTCCTATTAATTCAATATCTGTACATGGGTGTTCTGCTCACAATTTCTCTGCTCTGCCCTTCTTGCTCCTGTATGAATGTTGATAATACAATGATACAAAGGAGGGTGCCTATATTCCATTTTCCCTCTCGAAATATATAACCATTAATTCTGCAATTAATTTCTATCTAATAGCATTAAAACTAATAAATGCCTTCCTATCTATAATACAATACAAGTGTGCTTCATTACATTAGCCCATTAATGCTTGGCGCAACAAAAATCAAGGTAGATTTCAAAAAGAAGTTTGCTGGCTTGTCCAACTGTCTTTCTCCACGCGCTGGCTCGCTTGATGAGGTGTGGATTCTCCTGCATCACAAACTTAGGTATGATGTAGAAGTGAAATATAGATCCTCTATACCTGACAATGTCAAGCATTAGAATGTGTTTGAGGATGATCTTTGTTGGGGTCCAGGTATGAACAATTTATTCACCCTTTTCCTACATTAATTTATCAATCCGGGTGTGTATCCTTTCAAGGCAATGCGCAAGATATATGCAGGGAAAGAGTACAATTCATCTTGGCCAAGGGTTCATGATTAAGATTTAAAACATTATTGTCAACTGAATTAACTACAACTTCTGAAAGGTACTCATAACAATCACACGCTGTAACAACAATCATAAACTAAGGAAATAACACTGTAACAATAAACATAAGCTGATAATAAAACACTGTAACAACAAGCATAAAACTGATCAATAACACACACAGGAAGACACAACACCTGATCAGAAGAGCGGGCCCAACTCTCTGATCAGGGCTGCGTTGGTTACAATGAAGATGAAGACAACAAAATAAGCAGTATTTTATAAATCTGAAAAGGGTTATTACAATCTCAATGGGGACCTTCCTAGTTACAGGAATAAACTGTCTTTTATACATTAAAAAAGAGAACAACCTCTTCCCCAAAAACATGGTAACTGTATCCCCAAAAATATGCATTAGTTGGAATGACACCAATACCAGATGGACAGGATCAACGAAATGCCCAAGATGGTTCAGGATTCTGCCACTCCAATTGCGTGGCCTCTTTATGGTTTGGTTGTTGTTGTGAAGGGTGGATCTACTGCAGGATGAAGCCCTAGTCCTGTTCTCTAGAAGCTACGGTCAAAAATTCATTTTAGTGCTGAGAATAGGTAAAAATATGCAGCTTTTACTTCATTAATAAAATATTCCAATAGACAAGGTAGGGGTAATTACCTCACAGATTTAGCATAGTAAACATAGGTAAATAAGTGTAAAAAGGTAAAAAAGGTAATGGAAATGTAGCAGAAAGATAGCTCGATTTGGTGCCCAACATCTCCCCCCAACTAGCCTTCTACATGCCCTCATGCAGTTTGCTTCTTTCGCAGGTCTAGATTTCGCTGACTGTTGGATTCCTGAAAATGGACGACATCGTATTCTTTGGCCATCTTTGTTCCTGGAACTTTAAAACCATCTGAGAGGTGGACGTCTTCCCACCAATATTCCAGGATGATATATGCTGGAGTGTAATCTTCTATTGGCAACCAAATAGTGGGAAACTGAAACCAGAGTCCCATCCATTGAATCCCACTTGTTCGGACACATACCACATATCTGGGCACTCTGGGGAGCACCCGTGCAAAATTTGGTGCCCCAAAAGGTTCCCTATTCCAGACAGTTGTAGGTGTCATCATCCACCTTTTCTGACAACAATCAAGGGCTTCTTCATGAAATGTGACTATTTTCTTAACTCAGAGATCAAGGCACCAATTTTGTGTCCTCAACATTCTATCTCTATTCACCTCAATTCCCAAAAATGTGTTGTGTTTATTAAACATGGTGAATGACCTCTCAGGTTCTCCTCTTACCATAAACGACTTTGTAACCTGATTAGATTCAAATGTGTTAAAAGCCTTCTGCCAGCTGATCTGGTTGAAAGTGTAAGAGGTGAGGGCTCTTAAATGGATGTCTCCCACATACGAGACCGGATTGAAGTCTCTATCCAGGTGCTACAGATATCCATGCAGGTAAAATTCACACATCAAATGCTGAGTTGGCACATCGTGGTGCCTCATTATTCGGAGGAATTGTACACCATTTTCTATCTTATAACTAATCTCATTTTTTATGCTCTCCATGTAGAATAGAAGAAAATGTTCATGTAAGAATAAAGAATAACTAGAAGCAGGGGGGTGACATGCCATCACCTCTTGCACCAAACTAAACATCTGCTCTTTATCCATTTTTAGTTCTGCCACTTTCTTTTCCAGCTGCTCCATCTTGAGCTGCTGCTTCGTATGCCTTAATCTCATGATGTCTATACGCTCCACATATTCAAAAATAGTTGTGGAGGCTCATTCCTGCAATCTTATGATCTCGTTTTGATACTGAGTCGTAGTAGATTTCCAAGTCTGCACTTCGACCATTAAGGCATGCTCATGGTCTTCAAACAATTGATCGACTGGGTCTGTTTGAGTAGAAGCAGAGGTTATGGCTGCCTGGTCCATCTGAGTTTCTGTTTCTACTCCTATGGTCTTGGACTTTCTAGCTTTTTGTTTGTATTTCTTCATCCTCTCCTGCAATTTGTGTACATGTTTCCTTAGTTTGCTGACCTCCATCTTAAGCCACGTTGTCTCCTTCAATTGCAGCTGATGTTTTTGTTTGACTGGGAGTCTTATGACCTTCTTTCCTGGCTCTTCCATTGGCTCATTCGTCGGGACCGCTTCGCTTGGTCCCTCCTCTTCACCTACAACTAATTCCTCTTGTTGTGCGCTCACCGCGCCCGGTGGTGCCCTTGCAAGATTCTCTCCTGCTGATGTATATGTTTGAGTATCATCCATCCTGCACAATTGTGGATTTTGTGATAGAATTGGAGGAATGGCGAGATCTTCTTTTGTACGCCGAAGGGAACGAGTTCACCTTCATCCTTTTGGAATAAAGGAGAAAAAGGAGAACTGGCAGGGATATTCAATATTCGGTCCCGAGGTCGATGCTGGTTCTTGTGGTTCGACGCCAACCTCATGCCCTAGTTCTCTCAGCACTTCTTCCATGGGATCTATGGTCGGGGTGGTCATGACCTCTTCTTCATTCTGGTTATCCTCCTCCATCGATTCCATGGTGACAGGAGGTCCTTGTGGAGTACCCTCGGTCGCAATATCGATCAATTCACCGACTCCTATTTGTTGTGACCCCACTTCTGTGGTTGTCATGCTATCAAAATGTTCTGCTAATTCCATAAGAGAGACTGGTTCTTGTGGGACAGCCTCGGCCGTGGTACTAGTGGGCCTTTCTATGTCAACTTCTACATCTTCCATTGATTCCATGTTTTCGGATTGCTCTTGGGGAGCATCCTCTTCTTCGAACACTTCAACTTCCATTTCCATCTCTTCCAGTTCCTCCTCGTCAACATAGTCATCTTCACCTTCATTTTCCTCCTCTGTGGCTTCTGGTTCATATTCCTTAGCATCCACAACGACTGCTACTTCTTCCTCTGTGGAGTCTTGAAATAGTTCCCACAGGATCAAGATTTGTCTGATGGAGTTCATTACTAATATCCGAACCAACCCATGGTGGGTGATGGTCACTAACACCTGTCGTGACTCATGAGTCGAATGTGCCATTAGGTGAAGGCTTCTCAATAAGAAATACGACACATTTAGTGAGAAAGCCTCTGCTTGGGGAAATAATAGGTGAGTTAGTATTTGAAGATGGTATTTGAATATGGTGGAGTATCTTCCTTCGCAAGTCATATATCTCATGACGAATTCTGCTACCTCCTTCCATGGATGTGGCAGTGAATTTCGGTCATATCCTCAACCCTTCTGCACAATGCTTTCTCCTGCCTATAAAAAGGCTCCGAGAAACTCTAGAAGGACAAACCTTCTTGAAAACCATCGTTGTCTGTTTTGAGGGAGTTCAATGACTTCTACGATGGCTTCCTCTGTCACAGGAATTTCAATTTCACGAACCTGAGAGATTCCTTCTCTCAAGTTGAGTGCGAATTAAGTCGCAATTTCTTTGTTCGACCCTTTCAATCTGTCAAAGTAAACATTCCATCCTGTGTTCTCAAAGACCTGCCATACCTCCTGATTGTTCTGAACTCTCATTGTATCTTCAGGTTCATGTCGCATAGATTGTCCACCCATTGCTACAGAGGCGGAGTCAACATGATGAATGCAGTTAGCTGGTAGGGGAAAATGACAGGGCTCCAAACCATTGGCAATTGAAATAATGTCATTTCTCTTTTGGGGACGGTGGATAAAACAACTCTAGTATGTTTGGAAATAATGACGGATTATGTTGGTACTATCATAAATTAAATGTAGCTTGTTGGGGAGGTGACTGATTATGACTCTGCACGTATGAGTACGCATTTCGACATATCAAGTTATGATTATGGAGTATCGAAATCATTAGATTTTGTTTGATGAGGATCGTGTGTCATAAATGTTTTTTTTTTTTTGGGTTATGCCATCATTTGTTATGATGGTTCCCCCCCAACTTAATTACGGCTTTCTACGACATGTTTTGATGTCTTTTTGGAATATTTTAATTAAATCCATAAAAGGCGGTGGAGACATACCTAGGGACCTAACTTACGGTGGAGTAGCAGAAAAAGGTCTGATGGAGTAACGACAACAAGGCATAACAACAACAATAGTGAGTAACAACAACGACAGGATAACGACGATGGTGGAGTAGCGACAGTTGTGGAGTAGCGGAAATTGTGGAGTAACGACAGTTGCAGAGTAACAACACTGACGAAGTAACGATAGTTGTGGAGTAACGACATTGGAGGAGTAACGATAGTTGCAGAGTAACAACAGTTGTGGAGTAACAACACTGGCGGAGTAAGGATAGTTGCAGAGTAACAACATCGACGGAGTAACGCTAGTTGTGGAGTAACAACACTTCGTGAAGTAATCAGTGCACACCAATGGAGTAACAATGACGTCTTTATAGCAGCACTAGTGGAGTAACAATGCCGAGTGTTACATTTCTCCTGGTCATATTCATTTGTTATCCCTACAATAATACAAACAATTAAGAAACAATTTTATTTTATTTTATTATTATTATTATTATTATTATTATTATTATTTTAAGGCAGAGTGAGAGTGTCCTTCATTCCAACAATCATTAAATTAGATGAGTCAGAGAGGTGTTTGAAAAAGGCATTTCTAGAGCCTGGACGGTGGTATAGTTTTAGATGGTGTTCATTTAATAAGAATGAGGTATGATTCTCAGCTATTGTAATTAATCTAATCGTTCCATTGTCGAACACTGCGTCCACTTGGTATGGCCCCATCCAGTGAGTGAAAAGATTGCCTTTGAAATACTTAAATCGGGAATCATAAAGTAATTCCCAATCTCCCACATGAAACACCTTACTTTTGATAAATTTATCATGCCACTTCATTCTCTGCTGTTGAACAAAAGTGGTCTTCTGGACAGCTACTAACCGAATCTTGTCTAATAAATTCAGCTATTCCAGTCGGTGTTTCTGTGCTTCTGATGGGTCTAAGTCTACTTCTAGAGCTATCCTGAGTGTACTGATCTCAAATTCCACTAGAAACAAGGGGACTTTCCCATAGACTAATTCAAATGGTGAAAACCTAGTTGTGTTTCACCATGTTGTTCTGTATGCCCATAAAGCTTCTGGAATTTTCTGTGCCCAGTCCCGGCAATGACTTGCTACTGTATTTTTCAAGATATTTTCCAATACCTTGTTTGTGCTTTCTACTTGCCCATTCACCTAGGGGAAATAGGGGGTTGTCACTCTATGTTTGACTCCATATTTCTGCATCAACTTTCCTATCATGTGAGATGTGAACTGTGATCCTCCATCTGACACAATTTCCCTTGGAGTACCGTATCGGGCAAAAATTTATTCAAAAAGAAAGTATGCCACTACGTGTTCTGTTGCTCTTATGATCGCTTTGGCTTCCACCCATTTAGTTACATAATAAATGTAGAATAGGATGTAATATTTTTGATGAGAAGGTGGGTTGAAGGGTCCAACAAAATCAATGGCCCATTTCTCAAATGGTTCAAGGACTATCTGGGGTTGTAGAGGCATTTCATCTTCTTTCCTAGGTTATCCCATCCGTTGGCATCTATCACACCTTCGGAAATAGTCTCGGGCATCACAAAAGATGGAGGGCCAGTAATATCCCATTTTCATCACTTTGTGACCTGTTATTTTATCTGCAAAATGTCATCCACAGGGTCCATCATGTGCAGCCTTCAGTATCTCATAGATATTATCTTCTGCCACACAACACCGAATCTGTTGGTCAACCCCTATATTAAAGAGATATCCTGCCATCCATGAATATCGGGTACTCTGGTGAATAATTTTCCTTTTCTCTTTATATGACAAATGTCGAGGCACCTTCCCTGAAGCAAGATAATTAGCAATATATGCATACCACAGAGTGTTAGCAGATACTGCAAAAAGATGTTCATCTGGGAAATTATCTTCAATTGGTGTATCCTTACCCTCATGTTATATCCTAGATAAGAAATCTGCAACCACATTGTCCTTCCCTGGTTTATCTACTATCGTGATATCAAATTCCTGTAGTAGCAATAACCATATTGTGATACGACCAAGGGTAACAGGTTTATTCATTAAATACCTGATAGTTGCATGATCAGTATGCACAAATGTAGGATACCTGGTAATGTAGTGCTGGAATTTGTTGATGGCATAAATGACAGCAAGGAATTCTTTCTCAGACACTTTGTAGTTTAATTCAGTAGGAGCCAAATTCTTACTAACATAGTAATCTGCGTATGGTATTTTTTCCTCTTGTTGTCCTAATACTGCACCAACTATTGTTTGGGAAGCATCTGTATGAATATGGAAAGGTAATGCCTATTCTGGCCCTCTAAGGATTGGAGCACTACAGACCAATTCCTTAATTCTCATAAATTCTGCATCACAGTCCTCTGTCCACACAAAATCTGAATCTTTTGTTAGCAATTGAAAAAGTGGATGTGCTACTTTAGCAAAATTTTCTATAAAACGCCTGTAATAGCCGGCACAACCAATAAAACTGCGTACCTACGTGGACATTTTGGGTGTCAAGAAATGTTGAATTACCTTTGTCTTTTCTAGGTCCATCCAGATTCCTTCAGCTGAGAGAAAATGTCCCAAAACAATTCCTTCTTCCATCATCATATGACATTTTTCCGTACTCAACGAGACACGCGCTTGTATACACCTTTCAAGAACTTTTTCTAAATTTTTCATCCCTTCAAGAAATGAATCCCCATATGGAGTAAAGTCATCCATGTAGATTTCAACACTGTCATCTATCAAATCAGAGAAGATTCCCAAAATTTCCCTCTGAAATGTTGCAGGAGCATTACACGGGCCAAAAGGAAGGACCCTGTATGCGAATGTTCCCTAGGGGTATGTGAAAGTGGTTTTATCCTTATCTTCAGGAGCTATCTGGATCTGGTTATACCCACTAAACCCATCTAGAAAGGAAAAAAACTTTTTGCTAGCCAATGTGTCCAGAACTTGATCAATAAATGGCAAAGGAAAATGATATTTCTGCGTTGCCTTATTTAATTCTCGATAATCCACGCATATTCACCATTTACCATTTTTCTTAGGGACCATTACTAATGGGGAGACCCATTGGCTATCTAAGATGGGGTAAATAAAACCTATGTTTAGTAATTTTTGAAATTCTTCTTTCACAACATTTTTCAATGCGGGGTTCATCCTTCTCTGAGGTTGTCTCACAGGACGAAAATCCTCCTTAATGTATATATGATGGGTGCATGAATTAGCAGGGACCCCCTTCATATATGTATAATCCTAGGTGAAGGCCTCTTTGTGTTTCCGAAGGACATCCACAAGTTTCTTCTTCTGGGGTTCTGACAGGGTTGGATTAATATTCAGGGTTTTTCCTGGTTCTAGTTCTACTGGGACACTTTCACTGGGTGCATCAACAGGTAGCTACTCTGATCCTTCTTCTATTTCAATTGTTTCCTGAGTCTCACAACTTAGGATAGATTCTAGGAATTGTTGATTTGTTTCAGAAATGAAGCAAGGATCATCCATAAAAGAGGTGATTACATCATCTTCTGATTCTATTTTCAACTGAAGGGCTTGTCCAATAGTGAGAACTGGCCTCAATTCCTCATTTTCTGTTTCAGACTCTTTCCTAGGTAAAATTTTCTTGCTTCTTGCTAGTTTTATGGATGGGTTTGGTTCTGCAGGTGGGTATAACACTAAGTTCTTAATGTTGTTCCCATTGGAAATAACCATGTGCCATGATCGACACCCAATGTAAGCATCTATAGTATCCATCCATGGTCTACCCAAGATTAAAGGATGGCCGCCCACCGAATTTTGCATCTGTAAGACTAGGAGATATATGGGATAGTGCCATGAATCTACTGAAATTGTTACATCTTCCAATTTTCCTATAGGTTTGACTATGGATCAGTCTGCCAATTCCAATACTGTAGGTGTATGTTTCAAGTTACGAAGACCTAATGCATGCATGGTTATAGTGGTAATGACGTTGATGGAAACACCCAGGTCTACCAACACATTTCAGAATTCATAACCCCTTAATTTGTACTGTCAGAATTGGGTTCCCCGGATCTCCATACTTTTCAGGCATTGACTTTCCCGTCATGAAATCTGATAATTTTCCCATAACATGAATGGTAAGGGGGTCTTTGGATTTATTTGCATATTTCTTTGAACATTATTCCCTAAGAGTCTTTGCATACATTGGCATATCCTTCATAGCTTGTAACAAGGGAATTTTAACAAACAAATTCTGCAGTTCTCCTAATAAATCAAATTCATCTTGAGGGCTTGATTTACTCAAAGTTAGTCTCTCTAGGTAAGGTGGTTCAGATTGATGTTGTTTTACAGGAGATGTCTGATTTCTTTCAGTTTGTTTTGGCTCTTTACTAATTGGTTTTGATTCCTTACCTTCACTATCTAGTCGTTCAATGGTAACTGGAGGAGGTTGAGTATCAACTGTCCGCCCTGATCGTAGATTCATTTCATACAACTCTGCAGTGGAAATGCTATATGAAGGTAGGTTAAGAATGTCAGTTTGATGAACTCCCTTGCTATTAGGATTCAGATTAGGTTGGATTGGGAGCTGAGGATGGGAAGGTTGGTTACTTGGAGGCACATTAGAGGGCAGTTGGAGTTGTTGTTGTGGCATCGATTGAGGAAACTGCCTAGGAGGGTATCCTCACCAAGTTGGAGCCCATGGGGAGCTTTAACTGGCTTGAGGGTTCCACTGCTGCCACGGTGGAAACTGGTATTGTGGACACATGGAAGGATAGGGCATGGACTGAGGATTCATAATAGAATTATTGAAATACTGAGATGGATCTGAGTACATACCTTGATTTCCCATTGGTGGTTGAGGTTGCCATGGCTTTCTAGACCCCATGAGGTACATTTTCTCCATGTCTTTCCCCGTTCCTTGAAATACTGCTTTCAGGCCTGGCAGGGAGGGGCATGAGCTTGTTGCATGATTTAGCTTGCAGATTTCACATTCCTCTATGGAGTTTAGTGGACATTCCCTCTCTGGATGCTTCTTTCTACATGTCAGATAGAATATTGCCATAGTCCTGTCCAATTCCAGTTGCTTCTGCTTTACTTGCAGCGTATCCATCTGTGCTGACAGGGTGCTGAGGATATCCATCCTCAGATTGTCTAGAAGGTTTCCAATTTCTTCTTTCGTAACACCTCCGCCAGACCCTTTTACTGAGAAAATTCCTTGTTTGTTTCTTGTAATTCCTCTTGAGCATTGAATGCACAACTCACAGATACCTTTGAAGCTTTCCTTAGAGATGTCTCCTTTTCCCACAATGTTCAATAGTTCCATTGAATCCTCATAGAAAGAACGTAGGAGGATAATTTTTAGAATTTCCTTATCCAGGTCAGAGTGAGCCGACCTCTGTAAGGTGTACTTGAATCGTTCCACACAATCTTCCAAACTCTCATCTTCTTTTTGTGTGAACTTGAAAAGTTCTTCCTTAATGTTTCAGGATTTACGATAATCCTGGTATTTTTCCAGAAAAGTTGTCCGCATATCATCCCATGTGGAAATAGTGCTTCCTCCAAGGCCCAAGGAAATTTTTTAACTTTTGGGCTTCCATCGTGTAGTCATACCCTTGTCATACTATGTCAAATTCAAATAGAAATGTGTTGGGATCTTCTAAAAAAATCCCATGAAAGTTTCAAGGTTAATTTCCGGATAATCCACAGTTGGTGTCATTTTTTCATCGATGTTTCGAATCCCATGAAAGTTTGGTAAGGTTGCTAATGGAATAGGCTTAGTGGGTGCACCAACTCCCAGGTTTCCAATTGGAAACTCGATAGTGGAGGCTGTGGGAGCCATAAATATCTTCCAATAATCGTTGGGTATTTCACCAGACTCTGTAGGAGATGGTTGAGGCTTCCTTACCCCTTTGATCTGAGTTGCTTTAGCAGCACATCCCCGGTCCCTTGGTGATGCAAATACTCCTTCAATCCCTTCTTCTACGTTCTGATGACTTGATCCCTCTGCTACAACCTTCTCTCTCTTGCTAGAGTGGTTTGAATCTGTTGAGGCTCTTCTTGCAACCTCTTCCCCCTCTACTTCCAGCATAAGATTTCCTTGTTCAGGTATGCCACTAGATGTTTCTTCAACTGCTGGAGGGACTTGCTGTGTTTCATCACCCCAGAATGTTGTAGACAACACTGGTTGATCTACTGATTGTCCCTCAGACTTCCCTCTTCATGCCCTTGGTCTCACGATTGTGCGAGATGATGTTTTTCATTCAACCTTTTCTATAATTTGCTAGATTAAGGTATTTCTTCCCAAATCTAGTCCTCCCTTCTTTGTGGCTTTCCCTCTACCCCCCATTATTCAGTTCTTTGTTCATACAAGTGAGGGACTTGGAATGAACCTACAATGATTTAGTCTTGAAGTAAGGTGTCAAAGGACCATTCCTTCCCCAAGACAAAAGATCTTATGAAAAATAAAGGCAGCTAAAAAAAAAACAAGAATCTAAGGTTTAGGGCCCGGAGCAGGGCATCAAAGGACTCTTCCCTCCCCTGGACAAGAACAAAACAAACCACAGAAAAGACCTGATACTTTTCAAACCTAAAGCAGGGTGTCAAAAGAATCCTCCCTCCCCAGGGTAAAATCTAGGGTTTCAATAAATGCACAAGGGTTTGAAAGACATAAATCTTAACTCAGGATTTGTAGCAGGGTGGCAAAAGACTCCTCCCTCCCCAGGACAAGAGATTGACAAAAATGAACAAATAAAAAATAAAAACAAGCGGAAAGAACACCACAACTCAGGACCCGAACCAGAGTGAGGAAACTCGTTTTCTCCCCAGGACGAGAGATTGACCCTCTGGTTGGTATAGATCATTGTCTTGCACCTTGTTAGCCTCCCAGGCAATGACGCCAAAATGTTGGGGTCCAGGTATGAAAAATTTATTCACCCTTTTCCTACATTAATTTATCAATCCAGGTGCGTATCCTTTCAAGGCAATGCGCAAGATATATGCAGGAGAAAGAGTACAATTCGTCTTGGCCAAGGGTTCACGATTAAGATTCAAAACATTATTGTCAACTGAATTAACTACAACTTCTGAAAGGTACTCATAAGAATCACACATTGTAACAACAATCATAAACTAAGAAAATAACACTCTAACAACAAACATAAGTTGATAGTAACACACTGTAACAACAAGCATAAAAATGATAAATAGCACACAAAAGAAGATGCAACACCTGATCAGAAGAGCAGGTCCATCTCTCTGATCAGGGTTGCACTGGTTACAACGAAGATGAAGACAACAAAATAAGCATTATTTTATAAATCTGAAAAGGCTTATTACAATATCAATGGGGACCTCCCAAGTTACAGGAATAAACTGTCTTTTATACATTAAAAGGGAGAACAACCTCTTCCCCAAAAACATGGTAACTGTATCCCCAAAAATATGCATTAGTTGGAATGGCACCAGTACCAGATGGACATGATTAGCAAAATGCCTAAGATGGTTCAGGGATCTGTGACTCTAGCTGCGTGGCCTCTTTATGGTTTGGTTGTTGCTGTGAAGGGCGGATCTGTTGCAGGATGAAGCACTGGTCCTATTCTCCAGAAGCTGCGGTCAAATGTTTGTTTTAGTGTTGTGAATAGGTAAAACTCTGCGACTTTTACTTCATTAATAAAATATTCCAATAGACAAGGTAGGGGTAATTACCTCATAGATTTAGTATAGTAAACATAGGTAAATAAGTGTAAAAAGGTCAAAAAGGTAATGGAAATGTAGCAGAAAGATATCCCGATTTGGTGCCCAACAATATTGAAATCAAAATATTTATGGAAACTGTTGATGATTTTTCAGAATTACATACTGATCAAGACCCAGCTATAACATAGATCCCCATCTTGATGTTTTCTTGAACAAAATTGTTGATCATCACATTATCCAGTTACATAGTAATCACATCCCAAAGGGACTAGTCCCTTTGGAAATATTGTTTGACATAAATGATGTGGCAGTAAAGGGTAAGATCTTGAATGATGATGCTGATGTAGTTGAGTGCAATATTGGCACAAAGGAGGATCCAAAGTTTGTCAAGTTGTTTAACAGCTTGTCAAAGGAACAGAGGGTTGATTATACTGAGATTTTAAACGAATTTTATGATGTGTTTTCTTGGACCTATGAAGACCTCATAACATATGACACCAACGTTATTGAGCATAATATTCCACTGAAGGAAGAGACCAAACCATTTAGGCAAAAATTGAGATAGATAAACCCTATGTCGCTGACTATTATGGAAAGAGAGGTGAAGAAGTTGTTGGATGCCCAAATCATTGTCCTCCTTAGATATTCTGAATGGGTAGACAACTTAGTCCTAGTAATAAAGAAGAATGGAGAAATCAGACTGTGTTTCGATTTCAGAAATCTGAACAAGAGCTCAAAGAAGGACAATTATTTGTTGCCAAAGATGGAACACATATTGCAGAGGGTAACAGGTGCATATAGGATTTCCATGATTGATGGATTTTCTGGTTACAGTCAAATATTTGTTCTACTTGAAGACAGAGAAAAGGCAACCCTCATCACTCCCTGGTGTCCATTCATGTATGCCAAAATTCCCTTTGGATTGATGAACACAAGAGCAACCTTTCAGCGAGCCATGGACATAGATTTGATAGGGGAAAGGGACAAATTTGTGGTCATCTGTCTGGATGATATTAGAGTGTTTTCCAAATATGATAAAGAACATTTTCAGCATCTGAGAAGGGTCTTCCTGAAATGCATAAAATTTGTCCTCTCCCTAAATCCTAAGAAGTCCTTATTTTCCATGCAGGAGGAAAAATTATTGGGACACATAGTATCATCCAAGGAGATAAGGGGATTCAAGCAGGGTGGAGGCTATACAAACATTATCACTTCCTAGATCCATAAAAGAGGTTCAGTCTTTCCTGGGAAAAATTAATTTTCTGAGAAGGTTTGTTTCAAATTTTGTTAAATTGGTGAAGCATATCACATCCATGCTCAGGAAGGGGAATGAATTAAAATGGATTGTTGAGTATAGAGAATCCTTTGATCAAATAAAGAAGGCATTGATTGAGGCACCTGTGCTTATCAGTTGATTATTCCAAGGATTTTCTGATTTTTTCCTTTGCTTCATTTGATACAATGGAAATTGTTTTGTTGCAGAAGAATGTTGAAGGGTTAGAGCAGCCAATATATTTTTTCAGCAGAGAACTAAGAGACGCAGAGGTCAGATATGACATCATGGAGAAACAAGCCTATGCCTTGGTAAAATCTCTCAAGACTTTTAGAGTCTATGTCCTACATTCAAATATCCTTTCATACGTTCCTTTATCTTCTGTGAAGGACATTCTCATCCATCCTGACATAGACGAGATAAGGAGCAAGTGGATTGCCAAAATCCTTGAATTTGATCTGGAAATAAAACCCACCAAACTAGTTAAAGGTCAAGGTTTAGCCAAGCTATTGGTTGAATCTAATTGTAAAGATTTGGAGGTTAACTTCATCAACACTTTCTCAGAGAATCAGCAAGCCAAAGTGTCTGATAAAAATCCATAGGATAGCCATCCATTGGCAGAATGTACCTGGTATAAAGGCATTATAATTTTTCTGCAAGAGTTAAGGCCTCTTGATGGAATGGGGAAAAGCAAGGCAAGAGATTTAAAGATCAAAGAAATCAGATATTGCCTTATTGACCAGGTCTTGTATTGGAAAGACCCTCTAGGAGTGCTTCTGATATCTTTAGACCCACACAAGGCCCAAAATATTATGTTTGGTTTTAATGACAGCCTGTGTGGGGGACATCATTTCTGGAGAACCATGGCCTGTAAAATTATTAGGGCTAGGTACTTTTTGCCTACTCTATTCACTGATGTCTGTGCAAAATTCAGAGCTTGCATCAATTGTCATAAATTCTTTGGGAAGCAATAGATCAAGTCTCTTCCATTGAAGCCTGTGGTATCTTCAGGACCCTTTCAATAGTGGGGCTTGGACTTCATTGGGGAAATTCATCCTGCTTCAAGCGGTCAGCATAGGTGGATCTTAACTGCAACATATTATTTCACCAAGTGGATAGAAGTTATTCCCACAATGAGTGCTTCTCACAAAGTGATCATTGGTTTTCTTGAATATATTATGGAAAGGTTTGGTTGTCTGAACAGAATCATCACTGACAATGTTGCATCCTTCATGTCTGAGCCATTGATCAAATTCTATGAGCATTTTGGGATTTCATTATTCCACTCTACCCCTTACTACGCTCAAGGCAATGGATTAGCGGAGTCCTCTAACAAAATCCTGATAAAGATCATCAAAAGAATACTAGAGTACAACAAGAAAGCATGGGATTCAAAGATCAAATTTTCTTTGTGGGCCGATTGAGTGACAAAAAAAGGGTCCCTGGGTATCTCTCCTTTCCAACTTGTATATGGGATTGAAGCAGTTTTTCCTTCACGGCTCGCCCTGCCTATGGAAAAATTATTTCAGGACTACCAAGGAGAACTTGATGATATGATCAGAAGGATTCATCAACTGGTAGAAGTCCAATAGACTAGAGAGCAGGCGATGGACAGAGCACATGATCATCAACAGAAGATCAAGCAAGCTTTTGATAGGAAGAGCAAAAAATAAGATTTATAGCTGGGAGACCTAGTACTTAAGTGGGATGCGCCCAAACAGGATAGAGGAAAACATGGAAAATTTGAATCCCTTTATATCAGTACCTTCAAGATTTCTGAAGAATTTCCAAACAACACTTACAGGTTGCAGAATTTGGAGGGTGATGAAATTTTTGGTGGTCCTGTGAATGGGCATTTTCTGAAGAAGTTATTTATTTGAGCCATAAGTGGCTCCCATGTCTTTGTAAATATTGTTTTTCTTTTTTTCATTTTTGATTTTATGGGTGACTCCACAACCCAACAGAAGGTGAATAGAGCTGCGAAGGATATCTTAGAGCCTCGTAGGGAGGAATCTATCCCCCATGGAGCCTTATGTTATCACATGTTTCTGGAGGGGAAATGTTTTTCCCTTGGTTTTGGCCTCTAGGTGACAAAAGGTGAAGAAAGGGGATAAAAACCCGCTAAATGGCACTTATCCTAAGTTCATCGGGGTCGATGTGACCATTTGGCATGCTAAGATAAGAGGCACGTAGATCTAGGTGGTTGATATCTGAGCACTCCAGATCGATGGTCATTGATCATATCAGGGCCCCAACATGCGCAGACGATAAAAATTGTAGTGTGGGATAGGTTTGAAACCATGGTTTTGTGGAGATTCTATGTGTCAGCCAGAGACACACATCGGGCCCAAAAGCAGTGAAGAATCAAACCACTTTTCACAGCCCCAATATGTACATGTGCAAATAAGTCCCTATCCTGGGTCGACAAGTGGCCGTATGTCCACCCAACAGTTGTCCCCCACTCCATCTCTCTCCTCTGTCTGTCGCATCCCCCACTCCCCTATGAATTTTTCTCCCTTACACATGTCCTCCACTCACTGTCCCACCTGTCGCATCACCCCTTCTCATATCCTGCCACCTATGCCACCTCGCTCCACATCACCTCCATCCCTTTACACCTTATCTCCCACTTGTGTGTCCCCCACGCTATCCTCAGTTTCCTCTTCCCATCCACGTTATCCACCTGGCCATATCCACGTCTACTATTCCATGCCGAGCACGCCAATCACATCCTCGTCTTCCACGTCTTCTGTCAAGCCTCCTCGTGAGAATCTGACTTAGATATAGGTGGAATAATTCAGAGGCCACCAATTTCCATAGGTGTGGTGCAGACTTGGGCCTTCTCAATCCCAATGGAGCAGTTATTGCAGTTATTTGGTGGTGGTTGAACATCGTTTCCTCCATAAATGGAAATCTCAAGAAAGGACTGTCAGCAAGTCGACTCGGCTGCAGAACCTTCCTGAAACATGATTTCCTCTGACAAGAGCTCACTTCTGATAGAAGACTACATGCACAGTCTTCTAGGAAGCATGCAGACGTAATGCCTTTAATGCAAAGACTCGAGCATGCTTCTGTAGTTTTTCTTGGAGTATATAGGAGTCTTCCTCATATTTTTCTAGGGTCGATGGTCGAGCTAGCCTCCCGATTTGTAAAGTTTTAATGAAGCCTCTGGTTCTCTAGTTATGTATATGTATTTGAGACTTCTTGTTTAATAAAAGTCAGTTTCCTTCCATATCTCTGTAACAACTGTGTTAAGACACTTGGGCATGGATGATCCAGTCAAGGGTAGTTACATTCTTGTGATGTAGGTTTGATCAAAGTAGCATCATGACCGGTTTTAATCAGTTTCTTGTGATTGTTTTTCCCTAAAACTGAATGAATCGGGCATGAATAATCTAGTCAGGTTTTTATTATTGAATTGTGATGTATGTTTGATTTCAGTTCAGTAATAAATTCATTCAGTTCCTTGAAACTCTGAACCAAGAGAGTCTTGCCTTCTGAGTTTTTCCTCCTTAGGCTACTGGAAGACCGGATGTCCATAGCAGGCCTCTTCATTTTCCTCAATTTATTCCCCCTACTCAACCTTATTATAACTTACTTATTGAAGTTAGATTGAGAACTCAATTTCCTGTGCATTCCAACCTTGTTTCTGAGTTAAAGTGATATAATCTTGAGATTGCATCCATTAGACCACCCTTTAAAAATATTCACTGTGACATATAGACTAATGGGTATTGGGCTTACCTCTGCTACAATCCAGAGGTGACTTCCAGTGCTAACAGAGGGCATCCAACATATTTACAGGTAAAACTCTCAAATTGATTCATAAATTCAACACTATACATATGAAAACCATACCTTTTTCTTCTTGTAGTGTTCTGCTGTCGCGATTTTTTTGCCATGGTTTTTCTGCCACACTTTTTCTGCCCCACTTTTCCTACTGCAATTTTCTTGCCACACTTTTTCTCCCACACTTTTTCCGCCGCACTTTTCCTGCCACGATTTTCTTGTCATAATTTTTTTTTCGTTGCCGCACTTTTTCTACCGCACTTTTCCTGCTGCACTTTTTTCGCTACAATTTTTCTCTATCAATAATACCTGGCCAAATAACATTTCACAAAAATGGATATTCAATGATATTCAAGTGTGATTTGAATGAGAGACCCTTGCCTCTTATTTATACTTTTATGTAGCTTCCTCAAGGGGTTACCTTCTAACCATCTTAACCCACTTATAACCACTTGTCCACTTAACTTAACCACTTTCCATAGTTAGTAATTTCTCCATTAAATTTATTATTTAAATAATTTCTTTTGCATCCTCTTTGACTTATAGTACACTCATCACTTCACTTTATTATTTAAATAATTTCTTCTTTGCAAACACTTTGACTACTTTGATCTTTTGGGGCTTATATATGACTCATAAGGGTTCTCCAACTTGACATGGCCATAACTCTCTAACCGTGAGGAGTTATGTGATGTTCTGCATACCACTGGAAATGGCATGACATGTATTATCCATCTAGAATAGTTTTACCTGCAAATATATCAAAAATCATACCATTATCCATCAAACAAACTTGGGTCCATTACCCAAACCTTTGTGCTACCGGAATTCACTACCGAACTTTCTTCAAGGGTTGACATCAATGGAAACCAACCCAATTAATCAACAACTACAACCTTATTTTAATATAAATATTTACCCATTTTGGTAAGAATTTTCTTTTATATACGGTTATTATATTAAATATTTAATAACATTTATATATTTTTATATGAAAAATAAATTATAATATTAAATTAAAAAAATACTGGCATACTCGTGTGGCACGGGGTCGTGTTATCCGAGTGCTACCACTATAACCTCTAGGCTTTCCAACATGGCCCCTCATGTGACACACAAGGTAAGTTGAGGGTTTCAAACTGGTGACTTCACATAATGAAGTGCCTTAAGAATACATTCCAACACCGATTGTTCTACACCCCAAGAACAATTACTTATATTATTATTATTATATTAATATCATTAATATTTATTTATTAACCATGTTTAATAAAAATTGTATTACATTTTGTTATTAAAATTTATAACAATTTTTAATCTTAAATAATTTATAATGTTATTTCGTGATACTATCATCTATATATACAACATTTCTATAATAATTTTATGAATTAAACAAATAATTGTTATATAAAAATCACAACTTGAGTAGGCCTAATTGTTAAGAACATGTGTTTCCTCCTTGGAGGTTACAAGTTGAAATCCTTGCGTTGATTAAATTAATATTAATGTAAAGTATATTATATTATTAAATTGATATTAATGTTAAGTATATTATATTATTGATTTTATTAAAATATATATTAATTATACGATAATGAAAAATATTCAATAATAATAAATATTTATATATTAATGTATTAAAAAAATATTATATTCATGTTATACACACACACATTAACCAGTCAGAAGATTGTTTGGAAGTCGTAGGTTGTGTTGGACCAACTCTTATTAATATAGTAATTAATCTTCTTCTCTATTCTGATGATATTGTTCCTATAGCAAGGAATCCCTATGACCTTAGTAAGCATCTTAGAATCCTCAAGGACGTCTACTCTAATTCAGGTATGACTGTGAACATGGACAAAACAAAGTTTATGATCATTAAATCCAACAAGATCACCTACGATAATTTTGTATATGACAATAATATCTTGGAGGAAGTGCCTTCATAGAAGTATCTTGGAATTGATATTCATCACAAGCTCAATTGGAACTATAGCATTAAGAAAAAGATAAATGGAGGATGGAAATATTATTATGGGCTTGAAATTAATTGTAAATTAGTAGACCTTTGGTTGTGGGATACGAAAAATCTCCTATTTGAGACTATTGTCTCTCATGTTATCTTACATGGATGTGAACTTTGGGGATGCAATATCTCTTGAGAATCTTGGAGAAAGATAGAGCATATGCAAAAGAATTTTATAACTTATAATCTAAAAATTAAGGGCAATACACCCTATCCTATCCTTCTCATCGAAGCGAGCCTTCCCCCCATCGATAGCATAGCTATTATTAGGTACTTAACATATAAGAACAAGATAAACAAAATGGATAGCAAGAGGCTACCCAAAATTGCTTCGAACTCTAGCCAAAATCACCAACGACTCAAGCAGGGATGGCATAATGATGCCAAGTCTTGGATAAATCATTTGGGAATAAAAGAAGAAGTTATTATGCAGAATATCGATGATATTAAAAAATTGTACAAGCTAAATTTAAGTAGAATCTATGGTGCGATAAAGAATTAGAGGATAAAATAAAATAAAGATATTATAAGGAGGTGGTTAACCCTAACCTCAAAGATCAAAAGTATCTCTCTATTTTGACAAGCATAAATAAGATAATTAATATTGCTAAAATAAGAACTAATTCTCATGAGTTGCATAGTGAAACTGGGCGTTGGACGATCCCCAAAACACCATGGAAAGAATGAATCTGTCACCTTTGTGACACCAAGAGGGTTGAATATTAAAAGCACTTTCTCCTAGAATGCCCTGCGTATACCCAACTTAGATCCCAATTTCCAATTATTTGTTTCAATACCGACCTCCCTAACCTTCTAAGTCATCAAAACTTTAGTGATATGGGAACGATTCTTTTAATGCTTTTTAAGCATCAAAATAACATTTTAAATAATTCCAAGTAATATCTTTCTTTTCTTAAGGTATGATGGACCAATTTTGGTCTCGTTGGACATTAACCATTATCATCATCAAGATGAGGGTTCTGATCACTATAGCCATGAGAGTTATCATGATATCTAATGAGGAGCACTTAGAATAGGAAAATGACCACTTGACCAAGGTTTTAAGAATACAATATATAAGAACAAATACATAAGAAATGCATTAAGAAAATCCATAGAAAGGGAACAAGAAGAGCCACATTCTAGAAGCTGTCATAACCCCAGAAAGATGGCTCACCTTCCCTACAAAAAAGGAGCCACATATAGGATTGTGAAAACCTTGATAAAGAATAAAATCACAACCTATTTTAATCCCTTGGTGACCATCAAACAAAAAACAATATATATTAAAGATAAACTAGATCACCTCCAGTGAAAATGGGTTTATAAAGTAGAATGCTCTTGTGGTAAACGTTACATAGGTGAAACCAGACGCTCATTTCACATAAGGATTAAAGAGACTAGTACATATATCAATAATGAGCACACACGCTCCTCTGCATTTGTTGAGCATTCAAGTGGAACACAACACCATGTATGCATAGAAAATACCAATATCCTAGCAAGAGAAGATCACTACTTTCGGCGTAGAATCAAGGAAGCGATAAGGATTATCAAGAACCCTAAAAATATCAACAGGGATGGAGGCTTAGAGATTAGTGAGAACTAGCTTCCTTTAATCCACAACACTAGAACCAGGTAAGTTAGGTCTTCCTCCCTCGTTCACATTTTTCTTTCGTACTTGTCTCCTTTTCTTTCTTCTTTTTCCTGAGCTCTTTGTTCCTGAGTTTTTTTTATGTTTATATTTTTTTATTGGTTTTTTATATTTTTTTTATGCACTCTTAATTTTATTTTATTTACTTTAATTTATTCTAAGGTCTTTACTATTAATGCTATTTTTCTTTTTTTCTTTGTTGTTTAACACCTTGTTCTTTTCCTTTGTCTAGGTTAATGCTTACCTTACTTTTCGTTATAGTTTTAGGTCTCCCTCTTTTTTTTCTTAAATTGTATTAATGCTATGTATTAATTATTTTATTCTATTTATTATATTACACATTAAAATTTCTTAGGCTTTATCTCTTAGTTTATTCTTTTTGTTTTAGATAATGTAGTCAACTTTATTATTGTCTAGTCTTGTAGCTATGGTTCTCTACTCTCTCTTGTATTTATTAACAGGTTGGCCCTCTTCTCCTATCGACTATTTCTCCCGATGATGGATCTAATATGTGATCCAAAATGTTGACACTACAAAATGGTGACTGTGGTTTTTTCGAATAATATTGATAACCAATCTCTCCATAGAAATCTTAAAACCCTAATAAAAGTGTGTGTGTGTGTGTGTATATATATATATATATATATATATCAGAGTTCATGATGGTTGTATTCTATCCACTTCCTCCAATCACTACTACATATTGAAAAATTTGTGATGAATTACTTGCAATGAAAGTAACTTTTCATTGAAAAAATGAAGATAAAGATTTACACTTATCTTCCTTTTTTTTAATCAACCCACGTTCGTCACCTAGGCGACAACCTCTATCTTTCGTCGCATAGTTCGCAACATGGGAGACAACACAAAGATTACCATTTCCCTGTTCTAAGTAACCCAACTATTTGACAAAGTCAATATTGAATTTTTCAATGCTTGTCATAGAGTTGGTCGCATGCACGACGAGACAAAGATTACCATTTCCCTATTCAAAAAGTCACCCAACTATTTGACAAATTTTCAATATTGACTTGGTCATGAATTCATCAAGGATTTATTTGAAAATACCAAACATTATGTTCAACATGTTCATGTGGGTCAATGGTAGGAAAATCATTTTATAATATGCAGGGATACATTTCTCGTTGGTACTATCTTATCAGTGGTTGATTTTTCTAATAAATACACCTTTCATTCACAAAATAAGATTCAAAGACAATATTATCACTCAGGGAAGGTCATCCTAACGGTCCATATCATATATAGGCATGGGACAAATAACGGTGAAGACAAAAGAGTTATATTGAAGGAATATCACTTCTCCATAAGTGACGATAGCTGCCACGACTTAGCTTATGTATACCATTGTTTTCAGTTGTTCTACAATCACTTGAAGGAAAATAATATATAGATGGATCGACATTGGATTTGTCATATGGTTGGTTGGGCCAGTTAAAAAATGCTCATGTATTTGACTGGTTGTGTATGTTGTACAAAAAATACAAGGTGTCACATATTTGGAACTATTTCAATATTGAACGTGGGAAAGGGGGGCATGATGGAGTAGGAACATGCATAAAAATTGTGTTACACAAGAAATAATTGAAGTTTACAACAAATTCCCTCATTCAAGATGCAAAATATATTGTTGAATGGTGTTCTTCATTAATGGCAGAGGGAACAAGAATGTGAGAAGACCAATCAACAAGGAAAGGACATGTGAACATATATTTTTGGTAGGTGGTAAATGTACATCTATCACATATATACGAATGAAAAACAATCCAGGGCACTCATGAATTTCATTCAGTTCGAAAATCAAACAATGCTATAGTTGAAATGTGGATGAAAAAACTTACTTGCTTATGTGGTCCATGTAGTATTAGTGAATGGGATGATTGTGAATCCACAGACCAGGTTTATAGATGGGATCATGTATCACCCCCCACTGGTCAATGTATAACTACTAAATTATCATAATTGGAGGAGGACCAATCAACTATTTCGCCACATTATGATCATGTCTTAGATCTCAGACAACCAGGTTCAGTGAATATTCTATTAATTTTTATTAAAACGCATGAATGTAGTACATTTTGTTGAATTAGTGGAATCACACATTGGTACTCCATTTTTTGTAGGGAACATATATGTAGTGGTTTCCCCAAAAGGTAATAAATGGAGCATTGACTATTGGTTGGAACATTTTTTAGAGGGAAAGTGGACCCTCATTATCTCAATAATAGACTACAAATGAAATCAATTTATGGGTTGGTCAATGGTTATTAAAGGATAATATCTTACATAGGATGAAAGAACATGGAATAAATGTGGTTGTTTATTTCAATATTATAAACCAAGTGAAGTTATTTGCCACTATACAAACTTAGTTGTTGGTAGAAACCTCCAACTACAAAAAAATCCAAGGAAGAACTCATGAAAGGTATAGTACTTCTTTCCTTAATCTAAGAATGAGAATATAATCAAGACCATTAGTATTAGAAGTGATATGGATGGTCTACATGAATGACCATAGGTAAGTAGATAGATATGTGGGTTTTTTGTTATTTTATGTTCTATTATGGGGTATGTGGGTTGTTTGCTATTTTTTTGTATTTTTCAATTCATTTATAAATGAATCCTAATTGTTCTTAATGAATGAGTCTCACACCATTTTCCTTAATTTTTCCTAGGTTATCCAAATAATCATAGGCACATGAAGGCCCATCAATAAGGACAACAATATTTTTCAACATACACCACCCCACAAAACTTTAGAATGGCAGGCTTGTATTGCATCCAAAAATATAAAATATAAGCTAATGATGGACTTCTATTTCACATAAAAATATATCTTACAATCCAAAAAAATACCCCCTGAGAGAGTGCAAAGGCCTCTTTTATAGAAATACTTAATAGCCTTTGGTCTCATTTTTCCTGACTCTTGAATTTCTAATTCTATGTCTTTGGCCTCAAAGTGTATGTATCTAATTTGTATTTATATTTTATCCTCATTTAAATATCAAATGAGTGTACATTCTTTTACAATTAGAACAATACAATATTTCCCCTCTTTAGTCTTGAATTTATTTTATTTGTCCTTTTGTGTTGGGAAAATATTCTCCATGAATTATCATGCTTCACATATGAAAGAATAATACACATTAAATGGTTTTGGATTCAAGTTCATGAATCCATGTTTCATGTTCCTTCATATCTCCATGCCATCTCTCCACTCTTCCACCCAAAAAAAAGAAAACAGAATAATAGTCGTTGAGTTGCAAAAAAAAAACATGAGAATTACATGCTTTTATATCCATACTATTAAACTAAAACTCAACAAAAAATCATTCAAAGGAATTGGTAATACCATCCTTTTTATAACCATAGTGATATTTTCTTGATTCTCTCCTTAGATCAAGTGTGCATTATCTAGTCTCTTAAAATAAACACAGTGCTTAGAATGGCATCTACTATAACCTTGTTCTATCATAAACCCATCAAATTTCAAATACCATTCCCTGGATTTGGCTTTAGCCATAAAATATCTTCTTCAACTTACATACCAATTTCTCCTTCCCTTTAACCTCATACCCCTATGGCTGCTACATATAAATCTCTTCCCCCAAATATCCATGGAGAATTTTTTTCTTTGCATGTAACTATTCAACATGCAAATATTCTACTGCCACTAGACTTAAAATAGTTCTAATTGAATTCATTTTAACAACAAGAGAAAATATTCTATCAAAACATATACCTTTATTATGTGCAAACCCCTTTACAACAAGTTTGATCTTGTACCTATTTTTACCTCCATCTTCTTCCTTCAACCTATATAACCATTTATTATGCAATGATATTTTACCTACATGCAACTAAACCAAGTCCCAAGTTTGGTAATGTACCAAGGATTCCATCTCTTTCATTCCTTACTCCCACTTATTTTTGGTTTCTACTTGCATTGCTTCTTTATTCTTTCTAGTTCACTAGAATCATTCAACAATAAATAATACAGTGAAGGAGAGTATCGTTTAGGGGGTCTACTTAACCTGGTATTTAGACAAGGGGGTCTACTTAACCTGGTATATTGTCTAGAAACATTTGTAGGAGTTTGAGGTACATCATGTTGTTGTTTTTGTTGTTGAAGACTTTGATTTTCTAAAATTTCATTTTATGTGATTTCATCAAGTACTATGTATTCTATGTTTTCCTCTTCCTATTTCTTTCCTTGCAATTGATCTTTTTACATGCACTTCTCATTGAATACCACATCTATACTCCTAATTATTTTTTTATTTTCATAATCCCATAAGAAATAACCAAAATCATTAACTCCATATCCAATAAAAGTACACTTCTTGGATTTTTCCTCAAGATGTGTTCTATTTTCTCTATCAATATTGACAAATGCTTCACAACCGAAAGTCTTCATAAATGAGTAGTTTATATTTTTATCTTTCCATGCCTCCTTTATAATTCCACCATCCAAGGAACTTGAAGACCCTCTATTTATTAAGTAGATATCAATATCCAAATCCTCTACCCAAAAATGTAAGGGAAATCATGCATGAATTGTATACTCCTTTCTTGCTCCATGATTGTCATGCTCATCATTTCTAACACACCATTTTCTTGTTGTGCTCCTGGAATCATATTCTCTCTATGAATCTTATGGAATGAATAGTAAATATAAAACTCCTTGTTGCAATATTCACCTCCAATATCTGATCTGAGACACTTCAACTTATTTTGTGTCCCATTCTCAAAAAAAATCTTTCCATTTCTTAAAAGTATAAAAAACATTATAATTTTTTTGAATGCATGATCTGGATTATTTTCGGCATGAAATGAGAGCGAAGATATAATAAAGAAATGCATAGAGACATCGTGTATATCCAATAATATAACAAAAATATATCAGATATGCAACCATAAACACAAAGATACAATAATAAACAATTTCTATTAATGAAAGAAATGTACAGAGACTATAAAAATACAGAGTGAAAGACTTGCTAGAATGGTGGCAGCTTATCTCTGAGAAGAGATGTGATGGCTACTCGCATTCGCAAGAAGATGATTACAATGAGTCTCTAAAGGCATTTTTTTACAATAGATAGGAATTCCAAAAACCCTAGACATCCAAAAACCTAACCCTAGGAGATGAAACGCCAAAAGTCATGTGGGCCCCGTTTGGGTAAGTGAGTATATCAACTTCACGGGGTCGTAACTTTTGCATACGATCTTTGTTTTAGGCGTATGATAGCTCATTGGAAAGGTATCATCGAGGAGATTCATTTTTGGGGCTCATTCACACATTTGGATATCATTGAGAACATTGATATCGAAAAACCTTCATTTAGGCCCTCAAAATGGCCCCGGAAGTTAAAACCTGCTAAAAATAGTAAATTGTCAAAATTGCTAGAAAACTATTTTGAGATAATCGAAAAAGGTGGGTGACCACTGATATCCACCTGGATCAATACCCCCTCCTTAGGAAGCAATGGTCTCCATTGTGTTGAGTTCTCGGGGGAGAGGGAAAAACGTTTGTTGTATCTGCAACTTGGTGAGCTTCTTGTATTGCTGGAGACGTTGCACTGCTTAGTTTGTGGAAGTCTGTCATGAACCTATTGAAGTTGAGGTTGTTCAAAAAGTCGAGATACATGAGAGGAAGGTGTGCAGAAGGAATCTTGTGCTTTTCTGCAACCTTGTCGACCTACTTCTGTTGGATAGAAGGTGCAGGGGACGAGGCTATAGTGGTTGCAGTGTCCTTCTGTTCCCCTTTTGAATAGATTGTGAAGAAGCTGAATTTTGCAGTATGAGATACTACCTTGCGACACTTTTTAGGTGGAAAAATAGTTGGAACTACCTCTGGTATTCTATAGATATGACCCCCCAAAGTAACAATGACACTACAGGTTCGAGACTCATAAACAACATGGCGTCTCCACATATATTGTTGACCCAAGAGAACATCGCAGACATCCAGTGGGGAAACATCACATAATACCTCATCCTTGAAGGGTCGGATGCCGTATGAAAATCGACATTGTTGGCTGACACAGAGATCTTGTCCTTGCCGAAGCCACCCAATGTTGTATCGCTGTGGGTGTGGTGTTGTCGACAATCCCAACTGTTTGACGACCTCTGCTGAGTTGAGGTTTTTCTGGCTTCCACTATCAAAAATAAAATGCAGTGGGGTCCCCTTCACCCACATCTATGAATGAAAAAGGTTCTCCTCCTCTTCAGGATCTCTTAGTTCTCCTGGTTGAATTGTTGTGGTCGTGACAATAGCAGTGGGGTCTGCGTCAATGATCTGTCCTTTACCAGTATTTTCATAATCAGATTCTAAATCAGGGTTCGACTCCTTGTCTTTGATCTCAACCACCAATGACTATTTTGAGCGGCATTCATCGGTGTTGTGCCAGGGTATTTTGTGAAAATCACACCATTTTCCGGTGTCCTTCTTTCTCTTCCCGTGACCCTTCTTTTCCTGTGTCTTGGACTGGTTTTCAAGAGACTGTTTGTTAGGGCCATCTTTGTCATACTTTGGGTGTTTTGGATTTGCAGACTCGAATTCCCATTTGTTCTGGTGCTTAAATTTCTTCTCAATTTTAACAACATATCAATAAGTAGCACTAAGTGATGAGATATCTAGAAAATCCATTTCAGTCTAGATGTATTTTTGTAGAGCCCCACGGTATTTCAAAACCAAATGTCACTCGGAGTCTTTGATACCCAGCTTGGTGCACAAGGTATGGAAGGTATTGGTGAACTCCAGAACTGCTTGACCCCTTTCTTGCCTCAGTGTGGTCCATCTCATGTACTGGTCCTCATATTTTCCAATAGGGTAATAATGTTCCTTTATCGCATCCACAAAAAAATCCCAAGTGGGATCGACCCCATATATTCCAGATTCCTTTGTGGAAATTTTCTCCCATTAAGTTTCCCACCAATGTTTGACATGAGGGAGATATTTAAGGAGTGCAAAGGTGATATTTTCTTTATCAGAAAAATTGTGAGCAGAGAAATAACCTTCTAGTAGAGTTAACCATTTTTCTAGGGCTTCTGCATCTATCTGTCCTTCAAATACAAGAATATCAAAATTAACTTGTACCTTGAAAGGCGAGGTGCCTCCAAAGTGGCTACTTGTTGAATATGTGCCTGATGCTATCGACAGGCATTGAAGGATGTGGGAAAAATTCTCCATCATTTCTTCCCTCTGTCGTGTGAAAGCTTGCTCAAGCAATAGACTGATATCATCGTCTTCTCTGTCATTTTTCTTTTCTTCTTCCATTGAGGGTTTCTTGGGTGTGTGAGAGTGATTTTATTCAAGAGAGACAAGCTTGAGACCCAACTTGCTATACTCGGACCTCGTCAGGGACATGCACTGAAAAAATTATCAAGAACATCCTGCTCTGATACCACTGATCCAGATTATTTTCGGCATGAAATGAGAGCGAAGATATAATAAAGAAATGCACAGAGACAACATATATCCAATAATATAACAGAAATATATCAGATATGCAACCATAAAAACAAAGATGCAGTAATACACGATTTCTATTATTGAAAGAAATGTACAGAGACTATAAAAATACAGAGTGAAAGACTCGCTAGAATGGTGGAAGCTTATCTCTTAGAAGAGATGTGATGGCTACTCGGATTCGAAAAAAGATGATTAAAATGAGGCTCCGAAGGCCTTTTTTTATAATAAAAAGGAATGGCAAAAACCCTAGACATCCAAAAACCTAACCCTAGGAGATGAAGCGCCAAAAGTCATGTGGGCCCCGTTTGGTAAGTGAGTATATCAACTTCCCGGGGTCGTAACTTTTGCATACGATCTCTGTTTTAGGTGTATGATAGCTCGTTGGAAAGGTATCATCGAGGAGATTCATTTTTAGGGCTCAATCATGCCTTCAACTATCATTTAGAACCTTGATCTCAAAAAACCTTCATTTAGGCCCTCAAAATGGCCCCGGAAGTTAAAACATGCTAAAAATAGTAAATTGCCAGAAATTTTTTTTGATCCAATCAGAAAAGGAGGGTGGCCACTGATATCCACCTAGATCAATGCAATAAACTCAAGTTTTCCTAGTCACATCATCAATAAAATTAACATAATAATAAGAGCCACCAAGATATGATAGTTGAGTCATTCTCCATACATTTGTATGCACATGCTCCAACTTTTCACTCTTTTTTTTCTTCTCGACTATGAGAAATTTGACTCTCTTTAATTTTCCATAAACACAGTGATCACAGAAATCCAAATCAACCATACTTCAAATATGGAAACAAATTTATTGAGAGGATAATTTTCATCCCCTTCTCTCTCATGTGACCAAGCCTATGATTCCACAAAATATTGTATCAACTCTTGTAGAATCTAAAGCAATAGAAAATTCAGCATTACCAGTACATAAATACAACTTACCTACCTTCTCTCCTTTTTCTATTAGCAATGATCCTTTAGTGACCTTCCATGAATTTCTTGTAAATGTAACTGTACATCCTGTTAACACTTTATAAATTTATTGGTTGAGGAAGCAAATCACAAAGGTAACCACAAAAACACTTTAGAACTGAAACTATCCTTTTTAGTTTAGATAGGGATCTCTCTTGTCACTTAGTCTCTGAAAAGATAATTTTTCTCTTAAGAAAAATGGCTAGGTTTTCAATAAATGAAAATATTTATAAAGTTGTTGGCAGGAAGGAGGAGGAATCCATTGGGAATGGAGTCAAATTTTAAAGAAAAGGGAACTATCAGTGACTGATGGGTAGAACTATCAAAGAAGCAGAGGCTAGGTAGTTGATAATCTTTCAGTGATAATATTATTTTTGTATAATGGAAGAAAGAGAAAACAAATAACTACATTCAGAGTACCAACTAGGATGAATTCTAATTGAGTTTAGAAGAAATAAATTGCTTGAATCGAGAGCATAGATATCAGATGAATTCCTAAGGATTACTTTCCAATTTAGATATATAAAGGTTGTAGATGAAATGATAAAAGAAAACAGGAAATACATACATAAGAGAGAAACACACACTTCATATCACCACCACAAGAATCTCTAGTATGAATAAAACTGTACTTCTACACTAATATTCCATTAAAATCCAGAAAGATTACAAAATGCTTAAGAGAAATGTCCTCTATGCTTCTTCTAACCCCTTGTACATTCAAAATGATCCAATATAAAGGAAAAATCCATCCCTAAGCTAAAGAAGTTGAGATTCAACCACTTTCCTTCATGTTTGGATCTAGTTACAATAAAATAGGAACAAACTCAAAACTACTTGCTAAAAATAGAAGTTTGTTTTGACCATATTAAATACATAAAAGTATTTCAAAAAATGAATAGTATTCATCATGCTTTCAAACTTTAGGACTGATTTGAGTCACTTATTATAGTTGGAGATGATCCGAGGCTGATTTGAATGCTCACCTGACTCCCTGACATGTTTGCATAGCATGTTGTTGCAGCTCGTTGTGTAACTATGAGCTAGAACAATTGCGTAGTGAGTTTACACAATGGGTGTTTTCTTCAGTTTACTTCACGCGGTTGGATGCTACAAGGTATCTGGAGGGTGGAAATGACCATTCTATCATTCCAAATGATATGTTGAACTGTAGAAACATAAACCTTCATACCAAACATTACCCTTTACTTCAATCTTCAAAACTCAAAACTTTTTCAGAGCCATAGAACTTTAATCTTGACATCCAATGAGTAGCATACATAATATATATCTTTGATGAAGCTATTTTATTGTTTTCAAACTATCCTGAGCATCCAAAATGCATTTATCATAGTGAGAAACCCATTTCTACATTAAATGTATCCTACAACACTTTCATAGTGTGAGATCGCTACACAAGTTCTGTGCATTATTCTTTTCCAAACAAAAAATATCTCAAAACGTTATATCCCTTTACTAATCAAAAAGAAAAAACTGGAACATGTGAATCATGGATTATATACTTTATCTACCTCTACAAGCAAGTCCAACTTTCCCCTGGCTTCATTATCAAATTATTTTTGTTTCAACCTTAGTATAAGAGCCTTATTTTATTTCCATAATGAGAAGTTATGTTTGTTTAGATTCTTCAATTGCTTGTGTAAAGGTATATTTCTTCTTAACCTTGCCTCATCATTGGAAATAACTGCATGGAAATTGGAGAAAGTTGGTCCACACTCGTGAAGGTGTTTATCAAAATTTTCTCACCCAAACTCATAAATTTATAAAATTTTTACATGTGATAACATTGGCTCCAATGGGGATAGTGGCCTCCCTGTGAGGTGCAAAAGAAATCATAGACCTGTGCCTATCCATTGGGTTGCTCCCAAGTTCTGAAAACCAACAATATGATACTAATCCCATTAAAAACCAAACTATTTCAAACCAAGCTGACACTACTGCACAGTGAAAGGATGAAAACTAATACCAACTACCGAAAGCTAAAAACCAATCCGGAAATTTAAACTGTACACTGTTGTAAGGATAAAATGAAAACATGCTTGATCTACAATCTTATTCAATACATCTGTTGGTCACTATAATTTCTTAATTAATTTCAAACAACCAAGTGAAACATAAATTATCAACCCAGGGAAGTCTTTTGTTTCAAAGATAGCTGCGCACTATATATGCTCAATT
>JZKD02S1708732.1:535403-563765 GCA_000966675.3 Picea glauca
ACTTATCATTTATCAATATAACAATCAACTTCAATATTTTATTCATGGAGATTTCTTCCTTCATTTAATTGAATTAGTAAGTGCTAGCTGCCAACCATTAGGTGTGCAAGTATCTGAACCATTATTGTCATTGTTATATTATTTTCAATGTATGCAAGTGTGATCCCTTTTGGGTACTAGGGATGTAACAAGCGGTATCAAAGCTTCAATCAAGATTTGTTGGTGTTTTTTTGTTAGGTATTAAAAATTAAAAGAGAGAAGAAAATGACAATCAATTACTATCATTTCATCGATCAGGGTTGAGTTTCAAGAGCAATTCCATATCTTTATCAATGAAAAGAGAGATTATAGCTACAATTGAAGGGAAAAGGGTATGTGGATTCCATAAACCTATAATATTATGGAATCCACATACCCTTTTCTATAGAATATACTAACTAGATCCAAAAACCAAAGACATGAAATATGGTACTACACATATTATAATATATTATCAAGGAAAAAACAAGCTAAATGAAATTTGGATATTTGAAAAAAAAATTACAAGTTAAATGAGTACTTCAATAAAAAATAACATACTAACCTTGCAAGTTCAAAATCCGAGCTATGTAGATCGAGAATTGGATTTTTTCAATCGGTGGGTGACGAAAAAAATAAACAACTCAAACAAAAGCCAAGAACAATGTTGCAACTATAGAAATTTTGTCACAAAGTCTCTTAAAGTCATGTATATATAGATAAAATAGTCAACTAGCCATTAACACCGACCAATGAGATAGGCAAAATTTTCATCTCTATTGCCACGAAAGTTCGTCGCTATAGCGACGAAAATCAACTAGATTTAAATAAGATTTTCGTCGATATTGTGACAAACTTTCATGGCAATAGCGACAAAAATCCTGCCCTGCTTAAAGAAAATATGAAACTAGTTGAAGCGTGGAAGTTTTTCGTGGAATAATCTACCCATATGTAGTAGTGAAACTTATCGACCTATTGATCATCAAATATGACCATGTTCAACATTCAAGAATTCGCCTGGTCAGGATCCTAATTAGACCCTTATCCATTGTAAATGGTGATTTTGACTGGTTTAGGTCCATTTACCTATAACTATACTAATATACAAAAAACTAAATTCAAAATATGAACACCTTCTAATTGACTGAAGATATTTTATCTTTTATTGAATAATAAATTGAAATATAAATATATACAGATTTCGAACTATCTACAAGAAAGAGATTAATTCTAATTATCATAAAAGTTACCTCTATCATGAAATAGAATTTTGTTTTCTCTTAAAGAGTGAAAAGTATTTATAATGAAAGAAAAGAAATGAACTAAAGAAAATAAAACTTAAAAATAAAATCTAATGTTTGGGCCCAAATTCAGATATTATATGAATTTAAATAAAGTAAACATTGTTCTAAAAATATACATCTTCAAAACAAATGTATGATTATATCAACTGAAAATGAATTAATAAACATGTTTAAATAATTAACACAGACTTACAATCCCAACAGTAACTCATATACATATTAATCATTGGAATGATGTGTGGAATAGAAATGAAATTGATCTAATTTATTAGCAGTAATTAACTAAATCAATGTGTAATATTGTCAACACATAATTCATAGAAGACTTTGATTACAAAAATGAACATTCAAATATCATTAATAGTACCAAATATCGATTGCTTGTATTAATATTCAAAGTCACAAAGAGATTCAGAATAATGTATCAAAACATAGACTTGTACATCAGTGCATAAGATTTGTTCTCTTTCAAAAAAATGATGCTCCCCTCATCATTGTGTTTCCTTCCTTGTTTTATATTGAAGGAATTCAAAAACACAAATCAACTTCCATAACCATAAACAAGTATCCATTTAGAATGGAAAAATAACAAAGTTGTTTAATTCCCCAAACTAAATTAACTAAGTACAAAAAAATACAAAATACTAACTGTTTTTAGTTTTAAAATTCTATCTGGAAACTAATTTTCGCATTTCCCGTATTTTCTAGGACATTTGTTTTACACCTGTAAAACAAAAGAAAAGAAAAAAATAAGTTAATAAAACATAAAATAAAACTTAGAGTTGCTACAGAATTTGAAATTCTGTAGCTACTCTTTTATTTAACTAAAATTAATGAAAATGCAAACTAAACTAAAAACAAATGTTAAAATCATACCAATAACTAAAACATTTTTATCATTGAGTGTTATTGGGAACAAACTTGAATTCTGAATTAACAAAAATATTAACTCCTGATGAGTTAATGTTAATTGTTTCTTTCTTTTTATCTTGTTTAGAACCTAGAACCTGTCTTCTCTAGCTATCGATCAAAGCTTTATTTTATGATCTAAGAAGTTGATTTTCTAATTCCAAATCAATTATATTAGCCCGTAACACTGAAACCACTAAAAAATATTTGTCCTTCCAGAAGGAAACCTCCAGATTGGGATAATTTTCAGTTTTCTCCTGTTCTTTTTCTTTAACAACTTTTTCAATTGGTTCCTGTGGAGAAATTTGTTGTGGATTAGAAAATTCCTAATTTGTAACCAATTATTCATCCTCAACTTGGATAGGAGAACTAGATTTCAAATTTTTCCTAGACTTATTTGTGAACATTCTTGATAATTTTCCTTCCTTGCCTCTTGTTCATAAAATCAACTAGACTAATGGACTGATCGTTTTTTGTTGTAACATGTGGGTCACACTTATATGAAAGCGAGGAAACTACAGTTTTCTTGGAAGCTTCGAAATAAACCTGAGGTGATTCATTGAAAACACATGACTGTGGACTAAAGATAAACTTGATAGTTTGACTACGAGTAACACTCGTGATGTTTTGTTGAGGACTAGAAACTTGAGGGTAAGGCATAACAATATCTTCTACAGGATCTGGGGCTTCATCTTCAGAAAAGTGAGACTGTAAATTTGCCTCAAAATTTACCTGAAAGTGATTTGTTTTCACAAATGTTTCCCAAGAATCACCATTATGTTTTAACTAAAATTCAATCACAATTTTCACTAAACCGTGATGAAAGAAATTTCTTTATGAACTAAGATTCTTTCTCTGATAGAAATGTGTCATTTTAAACAATCTTTTAAGCAAGAACATTGGCATGTTCAATTCATAATCCATGAAGACCATTAAAATCCGAAAGTGATAAATAAATAAAATTCTATATTTTCCCTCACAGGTGATAAACCCCTTAATCAATACTAACAAAATCTATCGTTTTTCTTTAATTTAGGATATGGGCATATATTTGTAATCGTATTTGTATTTGGGAGAAACCAGGATTTCAGACCAAGGAATCTCCGTCACCCTTTTGGTTTTAGTCCAGCATTCCCCTTTTAAAGGAAAATTAGTCACTCTGGCTATTACTTCTTCATCTAGATGTAATTCTATATCCCCAATTTTAGCGCATTCATCATTGAAAGTCTGTGCAAAATATTTGGTGAATTACATGTTATAACCATTAAAAATTCATAGAAATCTTAACCAACCAACCCTCTCAAACGTTGGAATATAATCTTCCTGAGCTTCAATAAGCTCGACACCAGGTTCTAATTTGGAAATCATTCCCATCTTGACATTTTTCCACACTACAATTTAGAAAAACCTCACAAACAAAACCTAACAGGCTCTTGCTTGCAAGAAAATGAAAACAAAGCTTCAATAATTGAAACAAAAACTTATTTCGAGGAAGAAAGGCCATAGGTAATGATTCACGAATACAGTGATGCGGTTCAAAGTTATACGTGGAATCGAATCAGTGAACTTTGGGGAAGGAGGATTGTTCATATCCAGTTTGAAAGGACCTTGATTTAATGTTCCATTAAATAGATTTTAATTTATTAAGATCGTATCAGGCCTAATGTACCACAACAAGATATTGAAAACTATTTATGGATAGTGGGTATCAAAGTTATGATAGGATAAGTAGGATTTCGTATATTATGATCGATCATTGTTAGAACATTGGTTTCAAATCAACAATAAATCAAAAAATGTATCTTGTCAAATATTTTAGCTCATTGGAATGTATGTAAATGAGAAGAAATCATAAGGAATATGTGAAATGAAAACATTTGAAAGAATTTTTTTTAATCAAAACCTTTATGAAATGAGAAACATCCAAAAAATAAAACGTCATTAATTGAATGCAAACTCAAATAAGTTATGAGTATGGCCAAAATTGACACAATTGAAAGCATTATAAAGTTTTATTTTTCAAAAATGAAATAAAAAGGAGTCCCAAATTTATTTATAATAAAAAAATTGGGAGACTGTTGTGTTCTACAACAAATGGCAACACACTGTTGAAACCAAATTTCTTTGTATATAAGACACAAAAAAATATATCAGATCAAAACAAATAAGAAAATTTATGAACTATAGATAAATTATATTTATGACTACTTTGTAAAAGATAAGAAAATAAAATAGTAATAGTTCTCTTTAACTTTATCTCATTGGAGGTGATAAGGAGTAGTTATTGATCTTGTGACTGGGAAAGGAAGCTTATGATTTGAATAATAAGTAAAGACTATTCATTATGTCAGAATTGAAGAGCTTAACTCATTGTACCCGGTATGTATTCGTTGCCAGCCGGCATGTTCAGTACCCCGACGAAGTTACCTTAATATCATATAAGTCTTTACCCACTGCCAATAGGCCTGTTCAGTACCCCGACAGTTTAGCATATATTTCCCACGTCCTCATTTTATTTATTTAAAATTTCGACTTTCGTGTTTAGCTCATGACTTATTGATTGCATGTGAGCAATGGCGAGAATAGAGGAGGGGTGATATAGAGAGTTATTTATTTATTTCTGAACATGGAATGAGAACTAAATTGTTCGTCTTATGATATGTTATTTCCCAATCAATTATTTTATTTTAAGGGAAATAATATTACTCCAAAGAGACTTTGTTGAAGAGTATTTTCCTTGTTTTTAATTCTTTATAAAGATAAACTAGACATAATATTTATCCTTTAAATTTGAAGAAATTTTCTCATTTCAAATAATCTAAATTAGTTTCTCTCTGTACTAAAAATAATTTCAAAGACAACTGATTAAAAGATGTATTCAATTGTTATATCAGATCAAAAACTAAAAATATAATCAAAACAAAATGAAAGAAAGAAAATGGAAAAATTCGAAAATATACATACAAAAATATTTACAACTATTTTACAAGGATTGAAGTATCTTTGAAGAAAAATATTTTTTGAGGATTAACCCATTCACAGGAAAAGACTCTTCTATGCCTTCAATAGTTTGAAAAATAAAAGTAGATGGACCAATTTTCTGAGCAACTTGAAAAGGACCTAACCGCAACTTTTGAAACTTTGAATGTTTACCTTTTTCTTCATGGGATTTGTCCCATTTCAAAACCAAGTCACCAACTTCAAAATATTTTTTACCAACAACCCTATTATCAAACCACTTCTTAATGATCATTTTATGGTTAGAAAAAATATTCTTATCTTTATCCCTCACTTCCTCTAGTTTGAAGATCTTATTTGTACGATAATGAATACTAGAGAAAGGTGTTCATCAATCGACTATACTAAATCCAAGGATGGTAAAGAAATATTTGTTGGAAGTACCTAGTGATGGATTATAAGTAATTCGATCTGCCCACAATGCATAGATCAAGGCCTTGTGCCACTTTTTGTGGTTATCATTGATAGTTTTCTTCATAATTTTTAAAATATTTTTATTTGTTGATTAAGCTAAACCGTTACCCAAGGATAATATTTAGCTTAATGTTTTATTTTAATTCCCTTCTAAAGTGAAAATTTTGTAAGCGACAGAGAAGAAAAATAATATGTATTATCAAAAACTATTGTTCTTGGGAGACCAAATCATGTAATAATAAATTGATCTAAGAATGATTATTACCTGATCATTTGTAACTGATTTCAAGGGAATGGCTTCCACCCATTTTTTAAAATAATTGGTGGCAGTAAGAATATACCTATGTTTCTTGGAGGAATTAGGATAAATTTCACCAATGATATCAAGTCCCCATTATTCAAATGGGTGTTCAATAATGACGGGCTGCAAAGGTAACACTGATTTATTTTCTCGTCTAACTGAAGTTTGACAACTTTTACATTTCCGAACATATGCATGAGATTCTTTAAATAAAGTTGGACAATAATAACATGCATGCAAAATTTTGTATCACCTCCAAAATGACCACTTGCAGGTCTGTCATGCAAGTCAAATAAAACTTTATCAGCTAGTTTTTTTCTAAACATCTAAGTAACATTGAATCATAATTATTTCTAAAAATAATGTTATTCATAAGTTGATATTGTGTGTCTTGTATTCTTAGAGCATGTTTATTTTTAAATTCCAAATGAGAAGGTACAGTTCCATGATTAAAATAATAAACTAAATCTAAATATTGTGAATCAGGAATATCATGAGTAACACATACATGTTGTATATATTCAGTAACATTTATCTTATCCACATTATCAGATGTAGTATCAATGGTTTTAGTTAATAACTTTCATAAACCTTAACCTCGTACAATTTTTGTATGTTTTATCTCTAAATCATATTCTTGTAATGTTGTTACCCAATTTTATCTCTTATCCCCTAAGCCTTTCTGAATGAGAAAACTTTTGACAGAGGGATGTGGAACTATTACCTTGGTATGAGATTTGATAAGGAAAGGCTTGAAATGTTTGATGGATCTAAAAATTGCATAAGTTTTCCTCTCAACATCAGTATAATTTAATTCTTCTGCTTGCAATGCTGAACTTTCGAAAGCAATAGATACTTCTATGGTTTGATCATTTTTATGTGATAACATAGATGCATAATACTTTTCATAAGAAAATGTATAAAGAACAAATTCCTTATCATAATTTGGAGAGATTAAATAAGGCGCTTGAATGATCACTTTATTTATATAATTGAAATTCACTTTCTCGATTACATTCCACTTGAATAGCGTGTCTTTTCTTATCATATGTTATAAGGATAAGATTGTTTCTATGAAATCTGGGATAAAATGCTTCACAAAAATAATTTGTCCAATGAAAGATTGCACAAATGTTTTACTATGAGGCAAAGGAATTTCAGAAATACTTTTAACTCTAGAAGGATCAATTGAAATTACTTCTTTAGAAATTATAAATCCCAGAAGTTTACCTTCTTGAAGAGAAAAAAATGATTTCTTAGGATTTAAAGAAATTCCATACTTTCGACATCGTTTGAAAACTTGTTTAAGATGATAAATATGATCTAAACGATTCTTAGAATAATTTGTAATATTGTCTAGATAAACAACAACGAAATTATTGATTAAACCACATAAAGCAATATCCATGGCTTGTTGTAAAGTTGCACCTGCATTTATTAAACCAAAAGGCATCTTTTGATAAGCGTAAGTTCCCCATTTAGTTATGAAAGTAGTTTTGAGTATATCATTAGGATGAATTAATACTTGATTATAGTCATAAAATATGTCTAAAAATGATATCATTTTAGAACTTGAGACTGATTGAAAAATTTTCTCCATAGGGGGTAATGGAAATTAATTTTTTTTGGAAGCTCTCTTTAGGTTTCTGAAATCAATACAAATTCAGATGTCTCTGTTCTTTTTCCTTAATGGCACAAGATTTGATAACCACATGGAATGTATTACTGGAAAAATGATCTTTTCTTTAAGCAATTTATTAAGTTCATTTTTAATTTGGGTTTCAATATTAGGATGAATTTTCCTTAAATTTTGTTGAACTAGTTGTTATCACTGAAATTTCATCCACAACATTGCACACACATGGTTACAGAAATACAACAGTGCCAAACAACTATTAGTTCACCTGTAGCACCAAAATGCATTTCCAAAAGGAAAAAACTATACAATTGGGCAAAAATTGGCATGTGCTAACTCACTAAAGGAAGTGCGCACACAATGCACAGGCCAAAGAAGCCCGTAGAGAGCACAATGTGCCATATGCACTACTGTGTACGAGAAAAGTTGTGCACTCCTATGAATGATGCATTTATGGTTCTTTTCGGCCCCTCGACCACTTATGGACCAACTCCCAACTTGATTTGACCTTCAGATCTGGGCTAAATCCAAATGGGGAGCTCGTCAAGGACCAAAGGGTGCCCTAAAGGGCCTCTTGTTCACACTAAGAACCAATTGAATAGTGCCTTGAAGAAATGCTATAAATGGAGGCCATGGGTCCACTAAGAAACCAAGATCTTCATAGTGTTGTTATGTTGCCTCAATTCCCCCTTGAGAATACTCTTTTCTCCTAGGAGCATTCTAGCATCATTCCAATAGGCCATTCCACTCACCTCTTGAGGGAATATGAATTTATTTTCTTCATCATTTTCCATTCTTCTACCATTGTAAGAATATATCTCCATTATGAAACTCAAGATCCCTCCCAAGGAGGAAGAGGTGACTCATAAGTCCTTGTTTTTATCTACGGTGTTTTTCCAACTAATATAGTTATCCATTGGTGGCATAATCTTGGTCATTGGTTGATTGTTTATGGTTCTAAAAGTTTCTTATGCATTCTAGTTTTATTTATTTAGTTGTTTTAGTTTGTTTAGTCATTTATTTCATGTGTTTGGTTTGTTTAACCCATGCACTAACCTCTGTCTTGCCTAGCATGTCAAACTAGGCATGCAAGTGCCCTTGTTTTGCTCACCCAAGTGACGAAACAAACACAACAGATTGGTGACCATACTCAGGAAAGGTATAAATTTCCACCCTATTTAGGCTTATAGAGAACTTATTTTTTATCCATTTTTCTTGCAAGTACCAAAAACATCCTGGCCTTACCTGTCTAGAGCTAGATTTTGAGCTGGAGGAGGAGAATTTCACTCAAAATCCCCCCCGACACGTATCAGAACGTGTGCGGGTATTCCATCCCATAGAAGCGCACTTAGTGCACTGTGCACCCAAAAGGATTATTTTCTATGCACAATGTGCGCCCAATAGGATTTTGTTCTCTACGCACTATGTGCCCATTGTGTCTATGCCTTAACTATAACCCACACACATTTCTAGAATTTAAAAATTGTAAGGATTTTTGTGATAATTTGAAGGCCCCTAGTCTTCAAATTTTTTCCTTCATGCAAATTGTAAATTCACTCCACTTAGAATACTTTCCCATATGAAAGGTTATCTAAACATAGGCACTTAGGGGGTAAAAAGAACCATATATTCTCCTCTTTTTCTTTGGTTGCCACATGGATGGCTTGTTTGGTTTGTAAAATTTAATTTGAGGTTATTGCTATCATATATAAAAACACTTGCATTGGGACCAAAAATAAAACTTTAATCATTGAGTATGCTCTTCTCTCACACCATAGAGCGATCTTGAGAATCAAAAAGGTGGTTAAGGGGACATCTCATCTCCCTTAAAAAAATCTTTAGGAGAGGACAAAGCACCCCTAGGGATCCTCTTAGTTTCTTTTTGAAATCATCCTAAATTTGTAAGGTCCCATACATGCCCATATGTTGCAAAATTACGATAGTTTCTTGAAATTGGTTTCTTAGTTTACATCACTAGGGGAGTTTAAAGATCAAAGTAATGGGCCCATACATGCCCACATTCTTGCAATCTAGGATAGTTTTTTAATATTTCTTAGTGTAAACAACATTAGGGAGTTTAAAGGATTGGTAAGGACCCATATGTCCACATGCTAGTTCTTTATGGATTTTAAAATTCTACAAGGTTGTACCAATGACACTTAGTAAGATAGGTAACAAATATTTGTAAGGACCACAAAAATTCCACATGTTGCAAATTCACACCTAACGTATTAAAATTTGGCACATTTTATCACTTTCTCGCACACAAAGTCACTCCTCACTCACATAATTTCCATCTTGAATTGTGGAGGTTGAAGTAGGTTTTCTCCAAAGGAATTCTGAAATGTCCCACTATTTCTTGAAGAAATTATCCACACCCACTTAATTCAAATGAGATTGGTTCACACCCCCAATCTCTCAACCCACCACATCTAAATGTTTTCTAAAAGCTCACTAAGTTTCCCTCCATAGGAGGTGCCAAAATATTTTTTTTATTCTAGGTAGGATCTCGGGGGTAGGCATCCAAATAACCCCCCATTATCTAGTTCTCACATTTTTCAAACATTAAAAGTTGACAAATAGGGAACTTTAAAATCCTCCAAGTCAAGTGTTCCTACACCATAAGGCAAGGATATACTTGTGAAGGGTTGAAGGCTGAGGTTCAGTTGTTCTATGTGTCCCCCCTTGAGTCACACAACTCTTGGAAGGGATCTATCCCATGACCCATTTCGGAGCCTGAAAATCTAAATGTCACACTTTGACCGAGGTACCTAGTGGCCAAATTTAGGACATCTACCCAGGTGGAAATTGTGGGTTGCAATTGCACCTTGATCATGTTTTGTGTGGCTATTGGGAAATATCGCTAGCTCTTTCGATATATGCACCCTCTACCCCTCTTTATAACTAATTATTTCATCCTTCACTAGTTCCTCTTTCGGTGGCTTCAGACCCCACTTTTGAGTGCTCTTGGAAGGTCTAGTGCTATTTGAGAGGAAGGATGATCCGTCTTTTAGGACACAAGCATTTGTTTTATTTTTTTCCCCACGTAGACAAAATCCACCTACCCACATGTATGCTTATTTACAGTCAATTTATGTATGCTTCTCATTTGATTACATGCAATTGTGAAAAATATTATCTTGTGAAGGTCCAAACTATACAAGTCTCTTGTTCATTTATTTCTCTCATCACCATTTTCACACATTCACTTCTTCTAGTCATACATCATAGGGGACCCACATAATCCTTGTCATTCCAGAAGCTTGCAGAATCTCCCTCATATTTTAGGAGGAGTTTCTAGTCTTGCCGACTCATTGGCTTCACCATATCACACCCCTATGAGCACCACTATTTTTGGATCATATTTGCTTAAATCCACTTTACTTGGGTCCAATTCCAAATGCAACCCATCCACTAGCTCTCCTTCACAAGGAGGTGGGGGGGAAACTTCTTCTCAAGGGAGAAGTACAACCCCGCCAAATCCCACTCAAGGGTCAGGTCCACTACTTGTTCACACCATGGATGGAATTAATCCTCCACCAACACCCGCCATTCCATAATTGGCATCTCTTAACATTACTGATTTGATTAAACTCACAAATGATCCTATTTTACATGACCCCACATGGCCCAATATGCCTACCAAACTACCTTCAGATATTCCAAAATTTGAAGGAAAATTAGGGGAAGATCCCGCCAACCATTTCATGACCTTCCACTTATTTTTATCTTCAAATAGAATCATGGATGACTCCATCCATTTAAGGCTATTTCAACGAACACTCATTGGTCCATAAGCCAAATTGTATGTGGACGAAAAATCAGGGTCCCATGTGACTTTTGAATCCTTGGCCAAAGCCTTTTTGGCCTTTTTCCAACTACCAGTTTTTCATGACATTGGTTTAGAACTTCTCTCCAAGTGCAAATAAACCTCATCTATTCATATTTCCGACCACATCCACGAATGGCATCGGCAACGTATTTTATGTAAGGAAGAAACTACCAAAGAACAACGTCTCGATTGGTTTCTAAAATCACTAGTATATATACTTGCCAAAGATGTGGCATCCACCTTCCCCCAATATGAAGAGGAATCCATTAGTAAGGCTCAACAATTCAACCTCATTTATGCTTAGTCAGGTTACTTATAAACAATATTACCTGATTCACCCAGACTCGTACCATTTGTCTAGGACAAACCTGGCATATCTCACGTTGCAGATGGGTTGATTGGTACCACAACACACCACGACCCATACATCCAGCCACCACCTATGTACGATACACCCCAATATCCATCGACATATGGAGGGACATCTTATTAACCTCCTCCCCCTTACCAACAACCATATCCTGTTACTCCCCCTCCACCCATGAGTGGACCCTTGTCGACACCCATGATGTGCCCAGCCTCCCAACCAAGTTATGGTTCCCCCTCTACCTCAGCATATAACCTAGAAACTAGTGAAAGTGCTTCACCTTCCTATTTTCCCTATGGATCATTGCCACAAAAAAATCCATATTTTCCATTTCCTGGTCCTCCACATCTAGTTTCTCCTCCACATGGACAACCACATGTCGGCATTAGCTTTGTTTAGCCCTCTCCCATTCAAAAAATTCATACTTTTGAACAGTTGAATACGGAAAATCCATCCCATAAGTCAAATAATGCCAAGAAGAAAGGAAAAAACTAAAACAATAATAACTCGGGACCAGGGGGAAATAACCTCGAACAAAACCAACCTGCTGGGGGCAACAAGAATCAGGGTAACTAGAACCCTCAAGGTGACAATAAAAACAAACGCCAAGGGAGGAACAACAACAAAAACCTATAGATGAACTTTCCTTGCGCTCTTTACGATGAGCATGGACATTATACTCACCATTTCCCCCAAATTTCTGACTTTAAACAGATGAAATAATTAATTAACGCACCACGACCTCCAACGTCGCCTACCCCTCTGTAGGCCCCATAACCGTATTTGCAAAAACCACCCCCGGTCATGTTGCAAAACCCTATTCCACACCCATGTGTGATGAATACCCAAAAGGAGGTACATCCTTCCCCACCAAAAATGGTACAGTATCAAAACCTAGGGCCCATCCACCCTAGAAATCCGACAGATCACAATATCCTCCTCACTAGCGAAGAAGAAATTATTTTGCAAACACATGGTCATCAATACAGTGCACCCGCTGAATCTACTCCCACCACTTCAGAAGTATCTCCAACTAAATCCGAACAACCCTTGATATTTCCACGCCCTAACATTTAACCCCCCATTCATATCCCCCGCATTTCGTTACGATGGGATGTTAATAACCCTCAGGCTATGGCAACACACAATTACAGTCTTATTGATGACTTAGCACAGTCTCCTGCAACCATGTCTATATTGGAAGTCCTCCAAACCTGTCCAACTCAATGGAAATCCTTATTTTCCACCTTGGGGGCAGTCAACCCAACTGATACTAGACTCATCACATTTGATCTCGATAGTAGAGAACCTCATCTCCTCACTCTAGTAGCTTTCCAGATACCATTCAAGATTCAGAACATCACAGTTCATCGATGTATCATTGATGAAGGTTCATCCACATGCATCATGTCCAAAACTATATGGAAAAAACTAGGCTCCCCTGAGCTAGCACCGTCCGCCATTACTTTAAGAGCCTATGATGGTAGACCATCCTCCCCTGAAGGGCTCTTTTAAAATGTCCCTGTAGAACTCGAGGGAAAAAGCATCCTCATTGACATTAAGGTTATTGATGCCCCGCTCGATTACAATATATTTTTTGGACTTAGCTACATGTAAGCTATGAAGCCAGTCGCCTCTTCTGTGTTTCGAATGATGATGTTCCCCCACAACAGGAAAATCGTCACCATCGACCAAATTAGACATTATGAGCCTAACCATTCCACCAACATCAATAACATCTTGCCTCTTTTCCGCACTAGTTATGATGCTTATTCACTCATTAACATGGGCCCCGGAGTTTTCAAGGACCCATCCTTGTTGGGGGAATACCATGGAGCATCACCTCTTATACACCCTTTAGCACAAGTTTTTGTCGTATATTCTAATGGAACTGACACTGGAGATACTATTCCTCCTAGTAAATCCTCTCCACACCTTGATGTCCCACCAGTTGAAGAAATTTTACCCGAGGGATTCCTTGAGAACTCTATTACACCACTTATCTCCGATTCCCCCCTCCCCCAAGGGAAAATCCCAGTTTGGGAGACAAATCCCCAAGCCATCACTCAAATTCCCTTCTTCTACCCCCCACTGGGAGTACAAGCATTTTTAGTTAACCGCAATGCTTACCCTTTCCAACATGGTACTTGCCATCCCTTTATGGTATCTACACCCACCCGTGATGGTTCCTCAACCATCTCTCTCCTTAGTCAGAGGGAATCTCGATGTAGATTCCAGTACTAACTCTGGCCACACCATCCTCACCCCCAACTTCCAACACCACTGCCATAGCTGGGGGAAGATGAAAGAAGAAAGATCCCACCACTCCAGTTCCTCCCCGAGTTCAACCTCCTTGTGCACTCTGGGAAAGACAGGGACACCCCACTAATAGATGTCCTTCTCTTCCCGATTTATGTGATCTGATCCAACTTCCTCGAGCAACCACATCGCTCTCTACTTCACCAAGCACATCTAGTATCACTGCATTGTCCCCCACTATAGGAAGTAAAGGGATGCGAAACAAATTCATTTGTGCCATCTGTTCAGAATATGTCCACTACACTCATCATTTCCCAGCTCTACCTCAGTTTCTCCAAAAACTAATGGAAGTACACCAAAACTTTCTGCAAGAACCCTATCTACCACCACTTTGAGGTACCCATGCCACTGACATTCATTATATCACTACCTCAGTCCCTAAATGGATGAGATGCCCTTTCTCTCTTTGTGACTCACTTGCTCATTTCACATACCAGTGTCCTTTGATTGTTGAATATTGGCATCATCAATTAACCCTTATTCAAAATCATTTGACCACCTCACCTCATGTGATGCAATTTACTCCCCCTATCCCTTCTCCAGATACTATAAAAATCACCTCTCCTAAACCTGAGTCACTTCCCACCCCTCCATGGTTCATACATAGACTATTTGAGGATATTCCCCCAAATCCTTCCAATTCTCTAGTTCATTTTCCACGGGAAATATTACCCCCTACCACAGTTTATCCCCCACAGTGTCTAGAAATTTGGTTTATGCCAAGCGAGCCATTGCACCCAATTTACGACATCCCCTCTACATATTCGCCACTTGAGGACAATCCAACTGTGACAGTCACCCATGTTACCTCCTTGGATCCGTTGTATTCTCGCATTTTCCATTGCGATGAAGATATCCTAGAGGAAATCACTACCCCCGATTTCCCATGGAATGCACTCCATCACTGAGTATTTTTTCTCTCATAGGAAGGCTTTGACCCTCCTATTCAAGCCTCCATATGTGCAATCGAAACCAAGGATTTTATTCTGTCAGTTCATATAGACTGGTTCAACAAACCTATCCCTACCCTAGACACTTTTGAAGAAGGCAACATGGCTAATATTTCCCCCACCGTCAAAATCAACATTTCCATCAAACCAAGAATCATAGAATAAATCACCATTGGTGTCGCATGCTCCCCTAAGGAACTCACAACATACAAAGCTCTCTTTCAGGATTACCGGGATATTTTTTCTTGGTCATATATGGAGATGCCTGGCCTCGATCCTTCTATAGTCAAACATCGCATTGACACATGGCTAGATGTCACCCCAGTCCATCAAAAGAAGATCCCACTTCACCCATCCAAATTTGCAGCTATCAAAGCTGAAATTGACAAGTTACGCACTGTTGGGTTCATTTACCCCATTGTGTATACCTCATGGTTTTCTAACCCCATCCCCGTTAACAGAAAATAGAGAACTATTCACGTCTCACTGACTTTCACAATATCAACCATGCTTGTCCCATCGACCAAATTATTGATGACTGTGTCGATCATGAGGCCTTGTCCTTCATGGATGGGCTCTCTGAATACAATCAAATTCAAATCCATCCAACAAATTAGTATAAAGATACTTTTACTACCCCATGGCATACTTTTGCTTATCATTTCATGCCTTTTGGACTAAAAAATGTAGGTGATACATTTAAATGGGCCATGACTTATGTTTTCCATGATCTTGATTGCATCATCCTCGCTTACCTGGACGACCTCACTGCTCGATCCAAGAAAATAACTCAACATTTAGAAGACTTATGAGTTGTATTTCAATGTTGTCTCCAGTACAATATTTTCTTGAACCCCCTCAAGTGTGTATTTTGCGTCACCATCGGACACCTTCTTGGGTTCATAATATCCCAACATAGCATCACAGTGGACCCCCTCAAGGTCCAAGCTATCACCAAAATTCCACCACCTAGGAATTTGCGCCAACTACAAAGCCTACAAGGAAAAGCCAAATGTTTGTGTCTCTTTGTCCCAAATTACGCCACTAGCGTGCATGGTGTTTTTCACTTACTGCATCATGATATCCCATTTCGATGGGATGAACATGCCCAAAATGATTTTTATGATTTAAAAGCATAGCTATCCAACACCCCTTTGATTAGTTCTCCAAACTATGATCATGATTACATCCTCTACTTATTAGCCTCAGTCGTCTTAGTAGCAGGAGTCCTCGTCCAACTAGGGGATGATGGACATGAGCATGTTATTTACTACATCAGTAAAAATCTTTCAGGACCACCCATGAAATATAATCATGATGAGAAACTAGCCCTCACAGTTGTCCTCGTAGTTCAGAAACTGTGTCACTATATCCTGCTTTGCACTACCAAAGTCGTAGAAGACTCTAACCCCATCCAGTATTTTCTTAGTCAATGATAGATTAATGGTAAATTTTCCTGATGGATCATCATCCTTCAGGAATATGACCTAGAGTTCTCAACTCCCAAAAACAAGAAACCACTTTTTCTCACCAAACTCATCATGGAATTTCTCTCAGATGCTAAAGGTTCACCCATCAATATGAATTTTCCTGACGAACATCTCTTCTTCATCCCCTCAGATGACCCTTGGTATGGAGAACTTCTCGTCTACCTTCAGAGATAGAATTTTTGGTCTCATATCTCTCAAGATGATCATCAGTGCATTCGCCATCAAGCCCCTCGATACCTCCTCATCCATTATGTCTTGTACCGATGTTGGGTCTACACCATACTCCATCGATGTCTGACCATCGATGAAGTAGAAAGAGTATTGAATGATTTACATAGAGGCACTTAGGGTGGCCACCTCTCAGGTATGTCCACCACCCAAAAAATTATTCAAGCGAGATACTTCTGGCCCACACTGTTTCATGACTAAATCCACGCTTTCAAGTGATGAGAAAAATGCCAGCTCTATGCAAACAAAGCACGAGTGCCATCCACTCTTCTACATCCAGTCATCACCGCCAACCCCTTCTGCAAATGGGGCATATACTTCATGACTTGAAATCCTCCATCTAGTAATGGACATAAGTACATCGCTGTGGTAGTATATTACTTTACCAAATAGGTCAAAACCATTCCTACCTTCAACAATACCACTGGCACAACAACGCATTTTTTCTTCAACGATGTAATTACCCATTTTCAAATTCCACTACAGTTAGTACTCGATCACGGTAAACACTTTGAGAATGAGATATTTGTAGAAATTTCCTCAAAGTTAGGCTTCTCCTATGATTTTTCCTCCCCATACTACCCTCGGTCCAACAGACAGGTCGAGGCTTTTAAGAAAGTCCTCAAAACCATGTTACAATGTATTTTCAACAAACATAATACCAACTGGCATCATATGTTGTTTTCAACATTATGGGATTATCAAACGGTGTTGTGAGTGGGAAATCCCTCTACGGACTAGAACTTAGGGTTTTATTATGCATGCAGAAAAGACCTAAAGATTCCTACTTTCTACCATTGTCCCGGACCTAATCTCCATTATTCTTAAGCAAATATGTAGTTAAGAAGATCAAGTGAGCATACCTTAGTTTGGGCATTTGATATCGATCCTTCTTCATGCTTGATCGCTCTTTGACTGCAGCTCTCCTCCCAAGTCTGACCTGCATTCACACAAGATAAACAAAGAACTCTACATGCATTTGATCTACAGATTAATGGGTTAGAGATTCAATCAATATGTATGCAATAAACCATGAAAACCCCATATGGTGGGATGAGAAAAGTACTTCTTTATTATTAACTTCAACAAATCAAATTACAATGATGAAGTCGGCCACCACTCCATGAACCTGGTCCTAGGCTCCTCTTCAATTGTCCTCCAACTTCTTTGCTCTATATTTCTGTTTGCACAAGGATGGATAAAGGGTTGGGACAAAGGGAATGCGCAATCGGGTATAGTTTCTTTACTATGATTCTCCTCTTCCAAATGGGACCCCTAACCCTTCTTTTATAGGCTAGAAGAAGCTAGGTATTTGGTCGAACCCTCATCCATGCATGGCCAGAAGGTTTAGTTAACTCACCCAAATTTGTGTGTTTTGTCAACAACTTTCCTTTTTTCATGTTTTTGTAGGTACACGCGGGTTGTCTTGGGTCAGCTAGCATGTACATGCATGCAGTAATGGAGAAGGGCGCATGGGCCTTTATAAATGGTGTTTTCAAGAAGAGTTGTTCAGTAGTGTTTTGGTAAAGAAGGAATCTAAGATGGCATGATGTCAGGTAAGCATGTCTGGTGAAAATTAGGGTTATAATAGATGCCCCCTAATGTGTGAGGTCATAAGAGCATATGATATCCGAAATACATTAACAATATTCACCGATGTGCCGAACAAGTGAGCCCAGGGACCAGAAATCAGGAGGTGTCTTCTACAAAAATAACAATTGTCTCACCGAGGCGGGAATACCTATGCTCAGGATAAAATAGAATCATGGCTACCAATAAAATACACTGTATATCCATGTCATATAACTATATAAAGTGTAGTTGTGAACAATACACAGCGGAGCTACATCTCGATATCAAAAAAGATATACATGTAGAGTATCCATCTTCTAGAAGCCGATAAGGCCTGATAGCTGGAGATGAGGTTTTCAAACCTCGAGCAAACAACTTCAAAATATTCAAAACTCGGGTAGGAGTTTCATATGAGTGTATGACTTCACTACCCAGAGGTCTTCAATGGCTCGTCAATCATGGACTAGAGAATCTTGATGATCAGACTGAAGGCTTCATTGATTTCTAACAAAGACTTGATTGGACGTTCAGGATGGCCAGGTATGAGGGAAAGAGACAAACTGCAGAGGGGATGACTCAGGCTTGGTAAAAACTTCCCTTGGACAATAGCATGACAAATGATGAGACTCGGGCAACATGGCATTAACATAAGTTTACGAGGCAAGAGGCAATGCAAACTCTCCATATGTTTGGAAGAATAACCAAACGGAGGAGGACACATCTCTATGTAGCGAGAACATCTTCCTAAGGTCATATTAAATCCTAGAGTTTGATGAACAAATGGAAAGATGTGCTTTATCCAAGGGTGACTCATTATGCTGCCAATAAAGAAAATACTTTTCCCTTCCTCTTTTTGGGGTATATTTGATTTTTGTCTTTTTTCAATAATTTTGGAAAAAGAATAAAAGAATGTTATGTTACAAAGGAGGAACGAGTGTTGCAAACATACAATTTCAAGGCACAGAGACAAGACTGATGTTCAGAGTAAGGACACTTGGTAAAAATACTCCAAGAGCCAAAGGTGTCAAGATTCAGAGGCAAAGTGATACAGGGCTTGCATATAAGGCATGATTTAGATGGTTCAGTTGAGAGCTACATGGAGCCGGCATTAGGCCAAAGACGCGGGTATGCAAATGCGATTAATAAAAAACACAATGGTAATGTCCTTTGATGTAAGTTTAACGAGCCTAGAGAAGGTAAGCTCAGCGGTTTTTCATATTTAGAGAGTTTGAAAAAGGTAAAAGGAGACTCCATTGGGGTGCCCTTTTTCGAAGGTAGTCTATTCGGTTCGAAAAAGGGGTAAACTAGCACCGAAAAGACATCTATTCAAAACCATTTTAACGAGTGTGATAAAGACAAGATCACTCAGAAATTTTTTCATTTTTAAGGAGTCTGAAAAAAGCTTAACTATGGACTTCGTTAGGAATGTTCTTCTGGACCATTTTAACGAGTGTGAAAGAATAAGGTCACTCGACGATCTTTTCAATTTTAGGGAGTCTGAAAAGAGCTTAACTATGGACTCCGTGGGGGTTCCTTTTTCGTATATTTAGTCCCTCAGGCCTGAAAAAGGGATAAAATGATACCTGGGAGTACTCTTCTAGAGAACTTAGGTTCCTTAGAGTATACCTTTGTTCGTACAGTTGACCGTCTGGACCGAAAAAGGGGTAAACTACCACCAGATAGATGTGACTTCAAATTTCAGTTTAATGAGCGTGAAAGTCCATAAGATCGCTCGACAATCTTTTCATGTTTAGAGGGTCTGAAAAGGGATTAAAAGAATACCCATGGGAGCTATGACTCATGTATGAAACTAGTTCGGGTAGAGCCCGCTGCTAGGCTCAGACCAAGAGTCTCTTCGATAGTCAACTTGGGAAGTCTCCCAAAAGGGAAGAAAACACAAACCACAGTGTAAGTCCTCCCGCGGTGTAGAAACCGTAGTTATGGTTTCAAGGATAGCCTCATATCAAGGCAATTCAAAATTTGAGAAATCATGCAAACGAGGGTCGACAGTCCCAAAGGATGAAGTAAACTGACCATACTCCATATGACGATGGAGGTTCTGTCCAGGACTGGTAGAGTCTATCAGCGAAGAATCACAGGCACGAGGGCTTGAGGATCTACAAACAATGATATCAGACTCAGAAGGATACTCAAGCCCACTTGGACTAAGAGGGGGAAACAAGGGCTCCCATGCCCCTATTGGATAAACCAATGGATCAATTGCTGATACTAAGTCTCGAGAAGGAAAACATGATTGCATAGGTTCCTAATCAGAAGCGATTGAACACTGAGGATAAGATGCCACATAATTAAATCGTGGCGAGGTAGAGTCTACACGAACGCTAGGAACATATAAAGGGGTAGTCTAAAATAATGATAAATTAGGATGGTGATTATCAGATGCCAGCTAGTCAATAGTGACAATGCTTCCATTGTGAGGGAAATGCATCACTTGGAAGAGAGTAGACACTACAACATTCATAGCATATACATAATCACACCCGAGAAACATATTGAAATCTAACAGGCCTTGCACCACTATAACATCAACAAGGACAATCTTCCCACCTAAAGATATAGGTAACTGAGGAAGAATCCCCAAACATTCACTAGAACTTCTGTCAAAAGCCAACAACTCATGTGAAGCAGACACAAGATTGGGAGATCCCAAGACTTTCCAAACTGAGGAGGATAAAATACGTCCAGAGGCTCCCTCATCCACAATACATCGATAAATGTTTGTTGAATTAACTTCAACCCTTATTTGAAAAGGTGCGGAAGAAGGAAGATGAGGCTCAACAAGGTCATTCCAATCAAAGGAAACCATCATAGGGCTTGGAGGGGGTGTGCTCGGAATGAGCGGAATGCTCCCTTGTTCTGAAAGTATTGAACCAAAAATGCTAAAAACATAATCAGTAGACACATCGCTCCCCAAAAGAAGAGTGGGATCATCCGATGACTACATCGACATGACCACTTTTGCAACCAATGGTTGAAGAGACTGCGGGACTACATGGTATAATGGCACCTCACCCCCCAAAAAGAGGAGTGGGATCAGCCGATGACTGCATTGGCATGACCACTTTCGCAACCAATGGATGAATAGGCTGCGAGACTACATGGACTAAAGGAACCTCACCCCCCAAAAGAGGAGTGGGATTAGCCGATGACTATATCGACGTGACCACTTTCTCAACCAAAGGTTGAATAGACTGTGAGGAAACCCGAGAAGACTCGGAATCATAAGAGCTTGCATACAGGGACCACAATATTTGTACCTCTGGAATGTCAGGGCACAAATTAGTAAGGTGATCTCCCTTGCAAAGCTTATAAGGGAACTTAGGCTTATGTCTTATCCATCTAGGTTTCTCAATAGAATTAATGCCCCTAGCATGACTAGCAGTGGTTGGTTGCACATCTCCAACATGACTTGCAGAGCTTAGTGATGGGTCGATAACATGACTTGCAGAGGCTACAGACCTATTACCAGTATGACTAGCAGTAACTGGACTTTTCCCCCCAGCATGACTTGCAGAGGGTGGGTGATTTCCCCCAGCATAACTTGCAGAGGTTGGGTGTTGGTCTTCAATGTGACTTGTAGAGGTTGTCGACCTATTTCCAACATGACTCGTAGAGGTTGGTGATTTCTTCTTCCTATTCTTCCTCTTTCTATTTCATTTAGACTTTCAGTTACTAGTAACTGTACTTTCACCAGAGGCGGGAGAAGGAGGAGGAGAAGACTTTGCTAATGAAGAAACATCAACATGGTGACCATGACATAAAGTGCTTAACTGAGAAGCATCAAGAGAATTTGGGACATTTGGAATGGTTCCCAACCAAACTGGTAATCCCATATTCAACCTAGGAATGTACAAAGTGGCCATCAAAGGGACACCAATGTTTCCGAACAAGGGAAAAGAACAAGAATCCCCTTGTGAAGGGGATCCTTGGTTGGTATCGTTGAGAAATTTTTCCATGAATATCCTATGCACAGGTTCGCCCCTTGCAGGATCATTCAAGTCTGTAAAAGTCTCATGCACTGACTCTGGCAAACCAGTGGTATCAAAACAATGCCTATAAAGAGGCGGCTCCATGTTTCTAAGTGGAAGACCAAAAAAGTCCTCACGACCAGCGGAGTGGGCGGTCTACCACCCTAGGTCAGAGACCCAAATTCATGACTGACTAACTCACTATGGAAAACTAGGGATCACAGAGCACACACTAAAAGTTCCTAAAGGCAAATCAAGCAAAACGACTAACTAGTTGGAAGAACAATTACACCAACCAACATTAGAGAAACTTACCGGTGCAAGTGCAACTCAAAAACAGAAGCACCCTCTGGGTATACTCTATAAAGTGTGGCCCAATGTCTTCCCTAGGTACCGCGGTATACCCTCACAGTCACATGTGTATGTATCTAAAAAATATAGGCAACTAGATTGCCAACGCGTGAACAGTCACCAGGCAGGTACAGTCGAAAGTCGGGTAGACCAAAATGAGTAGGTTATTGAGCTTGAAACCTGCCAAGGGTATCAAAATTAAGTAGTCTGTAAGACAACTGAGGACCTCAAACGGATTCGAGACCCACGAAGCTCCATGGCAAATGCAATCAACGGAATCCCAAGACAAGCCCTCTATATGTGTTCTCCACTATGATTGGTTCAGCTTTGGAGGGGTTATCTCCGCTACCTTTCCGAACGCGACCTCATGTTTATCCCCTGTGTTAGAGGGTTTTCCTGGATAACTTTCACGATACTGGACTTCTACACTCCTTATCATAGACTCGTGTGTTTGTTTTATAGCCTTGAAGAGTTTCCTCTCCAACCTAAATCAAGGCTCTAGCCTAATCTAGTTGATGGACCCTACAAACATAAAGTCTAGTAATTTTTAATTAGTGTTATTTTCACTGGCTTGATTTACTCAAAAAGGGTATGGTAGTGCAACTGATGGTGTTAAGACTCTTGTGAAAAAATGATAAAACTTACATGAACACTGGCAAAGAATGATTATATTTTTTTTTTTTTTTTTTGAAATGCTTTTAAAATTAGAAAAAAACACAACGCTATGATAACTTCTTTTTCTTTTTCAAATAACAATGCAAAGAAAATGCCAGGAAAGAAAGAGATCTAACAAACTAAGTTTTTTTTTTATATTTTCTTCTAATCAAAGCAGAAATAACAAAATATTCTAAAATATTCTTAAAATTTCAAGCTAAAAATAAGTTTTAAAAGCTAAGAAACAGAAGAAATAATTTAATGAAAAAGCAAGCTATTGTTGCGATCAAACCCAAGTTACTGACCACTATGACAGAGACCCAAAAACCTGAGAGGTATAACTCTTAACAAAGGAAAGGATGACTACCTTACCCTAAACAAAAATTTTCTCTACAGGCACACTGCTGACAGATCAACAGCAAGTGTGTGCACGCGAGTTGTGTAAAGTCAGGGCACATGTACACGCGTACAGACCTTATACATGCCGCATGTACTTCTAAAACTTAAAAAAAATGAAAGGAAAAGCAATCAAGCCCAGGCAGAGACTACTGGTATTGAGAACCAAAATCTCTTGAAGACTCAGAAACTTACTTTGACAGAAAAAGAAAACAATTGAAGGAAAATTTCATAGAACAAAAACCGATTTGAGGTGAAACCTAAGCTACAAAACTGCAAAAAACAGAGACTAGAATGAGTTCCAAAAAAACCCTGAGAAAGATTATTTCTGAAAGGGAAGAGGATGAATCCCTCTCTAAAAGAAATTTTATGAAATCATACATGCGACTGACACTTCTGCAGCTAGCGTGTACACGCAGGCTGTGTGAGGGTGGGGCGCGGGTACATGCGTGCAAACCTTATACAAGCTGCATGTACCTCTGTGGGTCTTGGAAAAAAAATGCAGTCAAGTAAATAAACAGAGATAACTGGTATGGAAGACCAGAATCTTTGTTAGCTCATACTTTTGCAGAAACTTTAAAAACAAGTAATGAAACCAATTTTTAAAAATACCCCAAAAATATTCCCAGAAACCCTATAGATTTCCCCAGTATGGTCGCCAATTCTGTTGTGAGTGGGAAATCCCTCTATCGACTAGCACTTAGGGTTTTATTATGCATGAAAAAAATACCTAAAGATTCCTACTTTCTACCGTCGTCCCGGACCTAATCCCCATTATTCTTAAGCAAATACGTAGTTAAGAATATCAAGTGAGCATACCTTATTTCAGGTGTTTGATATCGATCCTTCTTCATGCTTGATCAATCTTTGATTGCAGCTCTCCTCCCAAGGCTAACCTGCATTCACACAAGATAAACAAAGAACTCCACATGCATTTGTTTTACAGATTAATGGGTTAGAGATTCAATCAATATGTATGCAATAAACCATGAAAACCTCATATGGTGGAACGGGAAAAGTACTTCTTTATTATTAACTTCAAAAAATCAACTTACAATGATGAAGTCGGCCACTGCTCCATGAACCTGGTCCTGGGATCCTCTTCAATTGTCCTCCAACTTCTTTGCTCTATATTTATCTTTGCACAAGGATGGCTAAAGGGTTGGGACAAAGGGAATGCGCAATCAAGTATAGTTTCTTTACTATGATTCTCCTCTTCCAAATGGGACGCCTAACCCTTCTTTTATAGGCTATAAGAAGCTAGGTATTTGGTCGAACCCTTGGCCATGCATGGTCGAAAGGTTTAGTTAACTCACCCAAAGTTGTGTGTTATGTTAGCAACTTTTCTTTTTTCGTGCTTTTATAGGTACACACGGGCTGTCTTGGGTCAGCTAGCATGTACACGTGTGCAGTAATGGAGCAGGGCGCGTGGGCCTTTATAAATGGTGTTTTTAAGAAGAGTTGTTCAGCAGTGTTTTGGCAAAGAAGGAATCTGAGATGGCCTAATGCCAGGTAAGCATGTCTGGTGAAAATTAGGGTTATAACACACGGTAGTCAAAACCGCCACCGATTTTACACTATTTCACCTCATCCATGGGATCAAATCCACCCTCCCCATCAAGTGAAAAATTCCCACATTGTGCACCGCCATCAAGATATTACCTGATACTACTCCAATGGAGCAGCAGTTGCTAACCTTAGAGTCATTGGATGAATATCGTCAGTGTTCACTACAACACAATGAGGCAGCTAAAAAATGGTCCAAAGCCACCTTTGACCACCATGTCAACCTTCGCTCATTTCACAAAGGAGATATCAACCTAGCCTACGTTATCACTCACGATACTCTCAGTCATGGGAAATTCGAGTCATTATGGTATGGATCCTACATTGTCGAACATTGCCTCACTAAAGGTGCATAAATCCTTGCCTCTCCAGAAGGCTATCCTCTCAAAGAACCTGTCAACGAGTTGTACTTAAAATTTTTTTATGCCTGAGCGTAGTAATTCTACAATAGGATTTTTCTTTGTACATATTTGTAGATTTTTTAGTCTTCTTTTTTTACCTCCACTCCTCATGTCTGATCTACCATCCGTGTTATTGAAAGATGCACCCTCCATCAACCTACCACATCGGTTATGATGATGGTTCTAGTTCCTGGACACAAAATCTCGCTTCGGTCACTTGGGCCCTCTATACCCCCTCACATGAACTGCTCCACTCCAGCGTCACATGTTTGGGCTCAGCCACCAACAACCAAGTAGAATACGCAGTCATCATTGGTATCCTTGCCAAGGCCATTCACGACCACATTCATCACCTTAGTGTGTTTTTATATTCGCAGCTTGTCGTTTTGCAGCTCAACAATGTATACTGTGTCTTCCATCCTTGCCTCTTTTGTAAATACCTACAAGTTAGAATCTTATCTAGAAACTTTGATTCAATTCCATTTACACATATTCCATGACAATTTAATCAAATAACAGATAATATGGCTAACCTAGTGTTAGATTGGCATTTATCACATCAAGACATCATTACATATACATAAATCATCAGACATTGGTCACAACATATAGATTAGACATCATAAACCATCCCAAATATCAACACATGTAAACATCACAAAGATACAAAAGATATAAATATATATATATATATATATATATATATATCGGTCAAAGTATCATAAATGTTTACAAAAGTACAAAATATACATCGTTTGTAGGCCAGTGAGTCCCCTCACCCTTATAGGTACAAAATGGGTACCCCCTACCCTATAAAAAATGGGTATCAACTACTCTATAAAAAATGGGCTCCCGAGCCTATATAAATGAAAAAAACAAAACCAGAACTCATGGTGCCCCCAGATCTCCCCCACCGATTCCTCTGTCAGCTAGAGGCACCCCACCAACTGGGGGCCCTCTGGGTCTCGAGGGCAGTCGACCAATCATCGTTTTCCCCGCTACAGATGCCCAGTAGATCAAGGTCTTCCACTCTATTGGAACACCCACACACTACTCCAAGACCCTCTCCTCCTAGATGTGGGCCCACATGCCCTACAATAGTCCCTTTAACACCTCCTCGAACCAGTGATGAAGATCCTCCATCCCCCCTGGCCTCTACCTATGGCAGATGCGATGGCCCTACACCATGATCATCAAACTTGCATCTATGGCCTGCCCTCAGCTCATCTATTGGCCCCACACCAACAACATCCCTCTGGCACTGCTCTCCTACCCACGACAGTCGCACCGGCCCCTAGTGAGCCAACTCTTCAACCATCTTTGCCTCATGACCTCGAGGTCCCACATTTGCAAACACAAAAAAAAAATATAGAATCAACAACCATATATATATATAATCATGTGATACACTATCAAAATCACAAAACATAAATGCACAAACATGCCTCTCTGGTCCCAGACCTCTCCAGGATGCAACTCCATGTCTGGATCATGACGAAAATCCATCCCACTGTATGGATACCAGAGTATAACCTATGGCATATGATGCCACACATGTTCCACCATGGCTGTAAAGTAGTGGACACCCTCTCCCCCTCCTTGATGTGCCAAAATCTGGGCCTGCCACATCAATCACATCTCCTACGGCCCTATAGGAGGCAACAAAACCCTCGGGCGCATTATAGGCACCCTCTCCAAAAACCATGCCACTAGAATGGACCCAAACACAAAATCACCGGAATCGATGGTCCGACACTGGTGAATTTGCCCCATCATCCTATAGTGCAGCATCAATCCCCAGGCAAAGAATTCCCCATCTAGGACTCTCTCTACAATCCTCAGCTGACCACCTTTGATCCGCTGAGTAGCCAAGGATCCATAAATCTTCAAAAACATGGTCACGATGCACTGATGCAAGAACACGTCCATAGCCTCAATACAGACAACCAAACCTGACATTGGGTTCGGCCCCATGCAATAGCGTCGGACCATATCTATTAGCCTCACATCCCCCGACAGCTGGGGATCAGCAAGTAGGGACATTCCCCGAAAGGGGAGCCCCGTCAGAAAGTATACATCCTCAACAACTGAGAGTGTTGGTTGTTGCCCCCTTACAATGAAGCACTATAGATCAATTATCCACATAGATATCAAATACTAAAACATGTGCTCTTGCAAACATATCAGTGGGCCACCAAAGAACTTGAGTAACCCACAGGCTGCCAAGTGTCTCTGAACACCAGGATCATCTCTCACTGCCTCTCAGAGGCGCTCTTAGTCTCGCTCCCTCTAGTGGACTGGCATGATGACTCCCCTATCACATGATGATTACCTGCATCCACATGAAAAACACTTGTTCAACCCTCATCATTCATCAAAAATATAAAAAAATTCAAAATTTCAACCACCCTTAGCTTTGCCTCCAGTGCACAGCTTTCCCCCCCACGGGTGTGCACATATGCACGCCTATTCTTTGCATAGCTACACATTAATGTGAAGTTGTTGGAGAAATAGTTGTGCATCAATGCGTAGTTGTCATGCCAAGCAAGTGTGCAGACATGCATGCATGTTCTCTACACAGCTGCACACTGATGTAGAGTTGTCTAAGAAACAACAATGCTTAGTGCGCAGCTATAATTCTAACATG
>JZKD02S1708732.1:563864-577408 GCA_000966675.3 Picea glauca
CAGTCGCACATTATGCACAGTAGGTGGAATTATACCCATGCATCTGGGTGCGAGTATCCTTCCTTCTTCCGCGCATTAGTGGGCCCACCCCTAAAACCTACCCTTGTATGACCATATGTACAACCCCTACCCAAAAAATAGGAAATTAATATTGTACAGGAGGATGGGACCACTAACCTGGCTCTCACAACTTCCGTATCGGTCAGCTTGAGCTCTCGTAATCTATGAAAATCCTCCAAATACTCTTATCAATACACTATAGAATCGGGTACAAATGAGGTGGCATTATGGGCCCACCAGCCATATATAGTCCCTTTTTCCAAACTTCCACACTGAGTTACAGGAGCCAAGAGCCTTCGTTTCTCGATTTGTCTTTAGCCATGAGATCATGATCCCACCATATACATATTCACATTCCCCGAGTCACCATCTGCACTGAGCCTCGGGAGATCATTTTTCTCACATCACATCCAGGTATGCATGCTCATGTTCAAAATTATCAAATAACTGTTATATGTTCTTTATCATTAGATATTGTTCATGTTAGGTATTCGGTTTTAATGTGTGTAGGTACTTGGTCATCACAAAATAGCACAACCCCTTTAGGTATATGATTGACACTGGCATGTAATCATTCCCTCTGAATACCAATTGCATCTCCCAGACACACCCTTTGACATTCACCTTTAGGGTCTCTGCATCCGGCTCTGCCATACCATCACCTCTATTTCATTTTGGTACTATCACCCAGTAGCACTCTCCCACACATGAATTGTCCCATTCATAGTTCCCCTTGGAAATTTGAAACTCATGCTTCTTTCACCCCCTAGGGATGGGAGTCCTGATAGTCTTATGCACTTTCAAGAATAAGCCACATGTTTCTTCTCAACATTTTGCTAGATTTCTGAATGGACTCCCAGGTTATATCATATCGATTCTATTTGACTGCACCTTCAATGTATCATTAACCCTCCATTTCATCCACAATCATTTTCCCATCTTCTTGTTGGCATAGGGGAATACCCAAGGTTCAATGCTTCAACATCGCACCAACAAAACCCTAACTACCAGCCCTTTCGGCAACACCTACGAAGTAGATGAAGTCTCACCTGAGGTAGAGGCATGGGTGGTTGCAGAAATCCACTGTCTACATCCTTAGCTGGGACACAGATCTATGATTACAATACTCCAACAAATCACTTAGTAGATGTCATTCATTATTACTTAACCTTTGTCTACAGTGCAGATAAACCCTAATTACAGCACAGTGTAGTATTCAACAAGATTCAACACATTTAAGCACTTAGCATAAAGGAACAGATCAGATATGGCATTCATTCATGTTACTGAGCACTAAAATATTATATCAAATGCTTCTAACATTCATAAAGATAACAACACTAAGCATAAATCACATCAAAGACACAAAGCAATAATCAAAATGCACAAAACAACCATAACACAGGATATACATGGTTCACCCCCAGCCTGAGGCTATGTCCACCAACTCTTCATCTTCTTTATTATCTTTTTTCAATCATCTACATGCATAGAGCCATAAGGTACCACTCCACATAAGACATAATATCTATGCACACCTCGCCAGATCCTCGTTCCCCGGGATAGGTTACAGCACAAAGCCTTTACACAATCTCTTACTGTCACTTGCACTTAGCCTTGCAAGTCTCACACAGTATGCAAAAAGCATGTACAACTATCACTTGCACTTAACATCGCACACAGATGCCTATATTGTCTCATCTTAAATCACCTAGACATCTATTTATACATTACAAAATGGGCCTAAACATGGGTAAACCCATGGGTCGACATCCCCATACCCATTACATAATCCCAAAAACTAAAAAGACCTAAAAAGGGGCCAATATTTCGTGATCTCTACTTTGAATTGTGCTCTACCTTCAAAATCTTGTCGAAGTCCCAAAAAAATTCAAACCTTACAAAGGATCTCCAAGACTTGGTCAAGGGCCAAGAGGCCCCCAACACTTAGTTGTGACTCGTCCCGAGTCACTCTGATCTAGGTAGCTCTGCTTCAAAAGCCTCTAGCCTGGCTCAAGCTGCTTCGACCTGCTACTTTTCCAGGGCCTTCTGCTCGGTGAACTCCTGAAGAACTGCCTCGTTCACAGGTCCCTCTAAGTGTTTTTCGACTGAAGTGACTACTTTTTCCATCTCTGCTCCTCTTCCTTCAATATCTTTGAATAGTTTGCAAGCTGCATCCTGGACTGGTTGGAGCCTCTGAGTCACTTCCATGAATTTTCTCTGTATGGTATGGACCTGTTGTTGAGCACTGCGTTGTTCCTAAGATATTTTTATTCTTTCTACTATTGATAGGAGTTTCATCTATGCCTGTACTGTCACTTCTTGTTGCTTTTCTTCGTGGAGTTGTGACTCCAGTGTCTTTAATTCAGTTTCCTCAATAAGTCGCTCATAAGTCTGTGCACTTCTACTTCTAAGTTGTTGACATTTGAAAGCTAATGCTCTGATCCTGTCAACTGTGCTCCAGGCCATGCCTTCTCTTTGGTCTCACACGTCCTGGAGAGTACTTGGTATTGTTTGTAGCTCTAGATATGCTATTCTCTGTTGAAGCTACTGGATGGCTTCAGCAAGCTCTACTACTTGATGCTCCACTGGGTATTCCTCCTTTTTCTCTAAGCCTATCATAGAGAGAAGTTCTCTGTTGACTACTTATTTTACTCCAACCTTCTCCATGAGCATTTTTTCTTTCTCCTATTGGATCTGCACCTTTTCCTCTTCAAAATTTGCTTGGAGGGCATCCTTCTCCTACTGTGCAACCATGCATTTCTCTATTACTTCCTCTTTTTCTTGCTTCAGGGCCACTATGGCCTGTTCTATTTCTTCCTGTGCATGAAAAAGGTAGGCTTCAATCATATCGACTAGTCTACGGAGTTGGGTAGGCTCATCTCCCAACTCTATTTCTTTTGATGGAGGGGGCATAGTGGATACTGCGTGGCTGGAGTGAAGGGCATGTTGTACCCCTCGCAGTTCTGCTTCAATTTTTTCATACATGGTCTCTTGCTTAGCTTCATTTCTCTGAAAAACATCTTCTAAGGCATCCGATGTAGCTATGATGATGAAGTCAAAGTCATCAAGCGTGAGAAAAATTTGTAGCTTGGTCTTACTATCTTTTGACTTCTTCCACGATGTGGGTTTTGTGGTAGAAACCTTTATTTTGTGAGATGGCTATGCGTCTTCAGGGGGATTCTATGGTGGTGTTACTTTACCTTGCTTCTGTTGATCTTATTTTCCATTGTTCTCTTCTTTATCTACTTTTTCATCACCCCCTCCTCCAGGTGAGTCTAAAGTAGTTTCTTCTGATATACTGTTCAGCTATTGGACTTCTTTTGTCTTCTTCCTTCTGCTAGTTCTAGATGTATCATGCCCTTCACGAGTGATCACGGAGCTTCCAATTAGTTCAGGATCAAATAGTTCTGCGGGGTCAATGGGGATAAGGAGCTATGTAGGCCACTTCTTATTTATTTCTTCCAAGTACTCTTCTGTGAGTTTGTAATAACTCTATAGTAATTCTTTGTGTTCGTCTCCGCGCGTAGTGATGTAGATAAAATGTCTGTCTGCGTGGAGCTTCACAAATGGTCTGAACCTATGTAGGGTGTTTGGATTTATACGAGGGATGACCTCAATATACCTCTTTAACTGTAGGTAGTAGGTGTGGAACACCGCGTTTGACTTCCATTTTTTTCCCATATCACTTGAATACCATAGCAAAGTGAACTTCGCAATTAAGGGTTCAAATGGTTCTAGTTCAGGGAAGGTCGCACCGTCTGGCATCTCCCAAGCTATGAACATGATGAGGATCAGTAGTCAACTAAAATGGAACTCATATCCCTGATCCTGAGATTCACGACAGTCTTGGTCTAACTGGTTCACTAAGTACTTTTCCCAGTTCATCTGTAGTCCCTCCATGCATTTCCATGCAAGGTCAACAACAAACCTTTTGACCTGCGTTGGTTTGTTCTTCCGAACTAGCTTACCAACAATCAACTGGAAAGCAAGGTGCACTATGCCATTCTGGATGGAGTCTACCTTGTAGCCTCGCTTCCCCTTCTCTACATCATCATATGTATCTTTAATATTCTTCCCCAGGGCACGGTCTGCAGTCTTCCCTGGGTAGAATTCTTTTGGGTCTAGTCCTTGCATGCTCAATCTAGTGATCCAATGGATTAGCACCATATCAATGGTGATGCGTCTGTCTAGCCACAAATAACCACCATGGAAGCTCGATAGCAGGATCTTAAAGAACGAGTTAACCTCCTGGTGCCTTCCAAAGTGGGGTATTTTCATCGCATTCAGGATGGTGGACTGCATGAGGTCCATAGCCCATGGTTGGAGGATTATCCTTGACTTCTTCCCCTTCATCCTAGTCAAATACCTATGAGGATAAAGAATGTTGAAGTTCTTGCGATCCCCTAGGTTAAATTCGTTGATATTTAGTGTCATGATCTTATCCAACTGAGGCTTTCCTATGTGTATCCCCTTCAGGAAGTACGTAGTAAACAAGGTGTAGTCAAAGTCCCTAGGGACACTGTCATGATTCACCGCGTCGACCAGAGGTGGGATGTAATCGAGTAGGATGGAAGGGATTAACTTCACATTTTCCAGTCATCTCAATGATTGGTTCTTTTCTCATTTGCAACTCGGGATGGTCCAGATCCGTGAGCAATCGACGAGGAGGCTTGCGCTCCTCGCATCGATGAAGCTTGAACTCCTGTGGACATCCTTCTCTCTACCATTATATCAATTAAAATTTCCTCTACTAACTTTTCCACAGTGTTGATCTTGTCCGACAAGCACACTTGAGATCAGATATCTCAGGCTGATGAAAAATTTCTCAATGAAATTGAAGGGATGGAAAGGCCTCAATAAGCACAACACAGTAACAATGAGTTCTCTTGTTGGCTCACATACAATTTGTGAAAGTGTCCTCGATGGGATAAGTATATAGTGATGTAACAGATCCTTCCAATGGACAAGAAGCCTTCATCAATGCAGTTTTGTCAGTTACAACACGGTCCCAACGGTATGATGGTGATATTTTTTATCATAACTGTTGTTCTAACCATTCGGGAACGTCAATATAACAGTTATAATACCTCCAACAATCATATCGCTCTGCCATGGTGAAGTGCCAATCTAATTTTCTCTTATATTCCGACAAAGTTTGAATTTTTGAGACATTCCTTTTGCGAAGTCTTCTCTGGAACTTCTTGTAATTTCTCCAACTTTTCTCTCTTCTTGCTGATCTTTCTAGCCTTCTTCCCTGTGATCTGCATTACTGGGTTCCTCTTCCCATTTTGATTCTTATCTCCTCTTGGCATAGTAACTTCATGTTGTTGATGGTATTTCATAGGTTTTAATTCCAATACCCCTTCTCTATCTGGGGCAGGCTCTCTACTCTCTTGTACAGACATGTGTTTCAGGTATGCTTGTGTTCTTTCAACTTCGAAATCCAGATTTCTGGTCCTCAGTAGCTTCGATTGGTTTTCTTGTTATTCTAGTAAGTGTTCTATTCTCTTAGCCATGAAGTCTCTTAGTTATTAATTTTTCTATTCTAGAGCTTCCTCTTCTTGTTTTCCTCGGATCTGATCTTTCTCAATCCAGGTTTTTCCTAGCAACATAGAAAATGGGGCATTGTTCTAAATAAATTTAACAACCTCAAATTCTTCTTCTGTCGAAGTGCCATGAGCATTCATATATGTTTGGGTAAGTCTTCCACATAGGGTTATCACATTTCCTCTAAATAATACTTTCCTCCCAATGAGGGAATCATAGCAAGCTTTCCTAAACATTCCCAAGTTCTTTCTGTCATAATATTCAACTCTGTTTCCTCATCCAAAACACAATCTATGTCGAAGTCTCCTATTCTTTCTTCGATGCGCTCTTTATCTTTGAAGATTTCTGATAAGTTGATATCTCTATGGTCATTGAGGGTTTCTTTCATTTGTAGTAATACAGTCTCTGATTCTTTTTGGGTTCCTTCCATGGTCTCATTTTCTTGGCCTTTCTCAGGTTTTTCTTGTGTCATATTCATTCTTTCAACCTTAGCAATCATTCTAGGGAAATACAGAACGTCATGGTCCATATATTTACAACAAAGACAACTAGGTCTTCTATCAGGGCAATCCTTATCAAGATGGCCCGACCTTCTGTAGCTATAACAAAGGGTTAATCCTCTCTTTCTCTTAAATGATCCCCATCCTTTCTTGTACTGCACACTAGGATGATAGTAACTAACCTGCAGAAAATTCTTCCTAGGATCCTGCATCCATATGTTAGTCCAAACATTCTTTCTATGCATAGGAATAACATATCTTTCATTGTTTCTATCATATCTATTCATATGAAATCTTCTTTCTTCTAACTGTTATCTATTTTTTAAACTAGGACAAAATTTATCAAACATACCTAGATCCATACTTTCGAAACAAAAATTTCCACTTATCTTAACTTTATCAAAGCACAAAGATTTCAGATCTTACCTCTTTAATAAAAAACTAATCCTACCTCTATTAGAGAAAAAATCTTTTAGATCTTACCTCTTTTCTTCAAATCTGCCTCCAAAGAACTTCGTAAATCAAGTAGAACATTGCACACTAAAGCAACAGAACTATGCACAGAGCTTTCTTTATTTTCATCAGTTCCCATCAATCACAGTTTCAGGTCCCAGCAACAGAACCATTTGTTGGCACAGGGACAGACCCAAGGTTCAATGCTTCAAAAATGCACCAAAAAAACCCTAACTACTGCCCCTTTCGGCAACACCAATGAAGAAGATTAAGTCTCACCTGAAGTAGAGGTAGGTGTGGTTGCAGGACTCCAATGTTTGCAACCTTAGTTGGGACACAGAACTATGATTACAATACTCCAACAAAGAACTTAGAAAATGTCATTCATTAGTACTTAACCTTTGTCTACAATGCAAATAAACCCTAATTACAATGCAGCGCGGTATTCAACAAGATTCAACACATTTTAGCACTTAGCATAAAGGAACAAATCAGATATGGCATTCATTAGAATTACTGAGCACTAATTTATTGTATCATATGCTTCTAACATTCATAAAGATAACATCACTAAGCATAAATCACATCAAAGGCACAAAGCAATAATCAAAATACACAAAATAGCCATAACACAGGATATACGTGGTTCACCCCCAGCCTAGGGCTACGCCCTCCAACTCTTTGTCTTCTTTATTATCTTTTGTCAATCATCTACATGCATAGATCCATAAGGTCCCACTTTACATAGGACAGAAGATTTGTGTGCATCTCGCCAGATCCTCCTTCCCCGAGCTAGGTTACAACACAAAGCCTTTACACAATCTCTTACAGTCACTTGCACTTAGCCTTGCAAGTCTCACACGGTATGCACAAAGCATGTACAACAATCACTTGCACTTAGCCTTGCAAGTCTCACACGGTATGCACAAAGCATGTACAACAATCACTTGCACTTAGCATCACACACAGATGTCTATATTGTCTCCTCTTACATCACCTAGACATCTATTTATACATTACAAAATGGGCCTAAACATGGGTAAACCCATATGCCGACATCCCCATACCCGTTACATAATCCCAAAACTGAAAAATCCCTAAAAAGGGGATGAGATTCCACGATCTCTACTTCGACTTGCACTCCACCTTCGATAGCCTGTCGAAGTCCCAAAATAGGTCAAAACTTACCAAGGATCTCCAAGACTTGGTCAAGGGCTAATAATGGGAGTCCCGATAGTCTTATGCACTTCCAAGAATAAGCTAGATGTTTCTTCTCATAATTTTTCTATCTTTCTGAATGCACTCCGAGGTTATCTCATCTCGGTTCTATTTGACTAAACCTTCACCGTATTATTAACCCTCCATTTCATCCACAATAATTTTCCCCATCTACAGATTTCCCTCCATTCATTTACCTCATACAGAAACCCACCCATGGGGGCCCCACCTCCGCCACTTCTCCACACAACTTGAGCCCTCATAGGCCAAGCCATCTCACACTGGGGCACCCATTTATGTATCTGTACACTCATCCCAAATTATTCTTTATTTATTTGGTAATTGTAAAAATCTTTTGTTTCTAGCATTTACTTAGATTTTTGTCATCACCCTTGACCATGGGTGATTTTAAGGATGGGAATTTATTTGAAAATGTAGAAACCTTGGCGAATCTTACTAATCCTTCATATGTCAATTATAAATGTTTGGCGATATTTTTGTAAAAATATTCAAATTTATAAGTATTTTATATAGTTTTTATAAACTTTTGGCGATTTTTAAAGAAAAATAATTTTATCCTATAGAATTTGGGCGAATCATTTTTAAAATAGCGAATCTCGTTTTTTGAAAAAACATGGAAAATTAGCCCATGAGCGAAATTTAGCCCCTAAAATCATCCCTACGGGCCTTGACAACCTTCTTTTTCTAGAAATGCAACCCATGTCTCCCTTGGTTGAGGCATCCACTCTCCTTTACTCATTCTGACATCGTTCATAAACCCTGATTATCCCACAATCCATGTAGCCTTGATCTCTGGGTTTTTCCACCTTGTCACGCCTCTGGCACCATTTAACCCCATGTCTAGTCGTCCCCCTGACACTAGATACAATTTTATGATTGCTTCCAATCATCCTTGAAACATACCCCCAACCAAGGGCAGTCTTGAGTCTCACCGCATCTTGACTTTGTTCATGCTCCCCATCAGTTCTTGATCTTATCTCATGGACTTCATGAATCCCTTTGCTTCTTGGAGTCCTGTCTCCCTTTCTTTCGACATCAGCATAGTTTTCATAAGGGATACATTATCTTGACTCTCATTACCTTTACAATGAGGAGTCTCGAAAGACACAGAGAGGACCGTCATTGCTCTCTGATTTTGTTCACCCCCATAACGTTCGACTTCAACAAGATATCATGTTATGGTGGGTCTTACTATGCGACTATTGCAGTTTTTTTATACTAGCAGAAGACCTCTGAATTTGTTAGACCATCAATGCCTACGAGTCATTGACACTTCTTATAGGCATCCTTGTCTCTTTTCAGAGTATGATCACCACTAGAATTGTAATCTATCATTATCAAACCACACCGAAGGGCGTTGCAGTTCTATACATCAGCATACAACATCATTTATTTTCTTACATTTTGAGTTACATGACACGACCATGGGGCATGCCCACCTCATTTGTATATAGATTTTCTTTTTTCTCCCTACAGAAAGGTTTGGGTCCCACAGTTTCCCCTCTCCCTCTGATGGATCACTCTTGCAGTTCCTATCAACATTATTCATTACAATGGCACTCTCAGTAGAAGAAACATTGATGTATTTTGTCTATACGTATGCTCCTAACCTCACACATCAGAGGGCATCTGTTATCACTGAAATTTATTCCGCAACATTGCACACAAATGGTTACAGAAATACAACAATTCCAAACAACTATTAGTTCACTTGCAGCACCAAAATGAATTTCCAAAAGGAAAAAAACTATACAATTGGGAAAAAATTGACATGCGCTAACTCACTAAAGGAAGTGCATGCACAGTGCGCGGGCCAAAGAATCTCATAGAGTGCACAATGCTCATATGCGCGACTATCTACGAGACAAGCCACACACTCCTATTAACAGAGCATTTATGGTTCTTGTCGGCCCCTCAACCACTTATGGACCAGCTCCCAACTTGATTTGACCTTCAGATCTGAGCTAAATCCGAATGGGGGGCTGGTCAAGGAATTGTCTCAACTGTTGTTTATTTTCCTTCTTTAGTTAATTTATCAATTGACTTCTTAAACCAATATTCAATGTAATTTTCCATTGGCACAACATTTATTTCATGCCTGATTTTGATATTAAATAATTCACCTTCCAAATCTCTTCAGGCATGAAAAATACCGTGTATTTACTCCTCAATATCTTGAATTTTCATAGAATAATTAACCAGCCAATTATCTATCTCTTCTTCACTATATTCAATTATGCCATTAAATTTTTTAGCTGATAACCCCTTTAATATCTCGACTTGTTCATCAAATTATTTCCTTGTCATAAACATTGAATTGAGAATTAACTTAGGATCTTGCACCTCATTAATGCGTCCTATCAGATCTATCTCTATGATTCTTTTGAATAATTCTTCTCTTGATCAAAAGGTTCTTTCGGATTCATCGCATAGGTTTTTTTATTTTCGACGTTTCAAACCAAACTAGTGTGGTCCATCATCACGAAAGCGTTTGTGATGATGGATTTCTCACAAACGCTTTCCTGATGATGGACCATGCTAGTTTGGTCCGAAACGTCAAAAATAAAAAAACCTATGCGATGAATCTGAAAGAACCTTCTGATCAAAACAATGGTCGCAAAAGTCTTAGAACAAAAAATCTTCTCTTTTCACTATGGCTTCGCTACATGCTTGGAAAATGTTATTCAAATTCTTGAAATTTTCTTTCTAACAGGAATTCATCTATTTAATTAAACTTGGTGAAGGAAGATACTCTTCTCTCCTTTTCAATTATGTCATGTTTGAAACTTTTATCTCAAATGGTAAAACAACATATGTGTAGAATCCTTCTTCATTCTTTAAATCAGCTTGGAGATATTCATGAAAAGAATGTGCCCTTGAACCGAAAGAAATAATATTTTTTGATACCTCCCATGCTTCTATTATCGATGAAATTCTCTTTTTAATGTTTTTCTCTACATAAATTCAGACCATTGTGAGCAAACTAGAAGATCATTTTAGTTTAATACCAAGTGTAGTTTGTTTAACCATTGTCAAAGTATTGGCCAAGATTGGAAGAGGCATAAGATGCATGCTTCCAATTCTCTGATCTTCTCCTTTAATTTTCTATTTTCATCTTCTAAACCATCAATAGAATCATCGAGTGCATCCTCAGTTTCCCTATGGATTTTGGAAATCTTGGATGGTCGCATATCCTTCAGGTCGACCTCTCAACAAGACTTTCCCTTTTTATTCTTCTGGTCACTTATTTCTACAATCAACTTTTTAGATTCTTTATCAAAAACAACACCATGAAAAGTGGAGGATTCTTCTTCACTAAAGGTCTCATTTCCAACAACTTCCAATAAAGAATTTTGTTGAGCCATATTTTCCAGTTGTTCTATTGAAGGAAATATTTTCTCAATATCTGCTTCTAGTTCCATATCCTCCAAACAAAATCTTTAGATGTCATTTTCTATAAGATTATCTTCTTTCTCTTGCACTAAATTTTTCCTTTTCTTTCTCACAGGGAGCTTTTGTGAACTCTCAATTTTTTCAAGGGGAGGATTCTTCTCTACCCCTCCACTGGAACTATTGTTGACAACCTTTTTAACTGGGTGGGTCCCTGGAGCATTGCTCCTGGATATAGTATTCTTGGGAGTAACAACTCGAGATTGAGCACTTGTTTCACTGGGACCTTTTCCCCTTTGCTTGTAAAATTCATTACTGCTAAGTAATGTTTCTAGATCGCCAACATCCTGTACAGGAGTTCTTTAGTTGTTACCCTCTTCTTCTTTGTTCAAGATATTTTGAATAAAAGAGTTACTGAAACCCAATAAAGCATATGTTCAACAAATATTTTGTTTAGATCAAAACCTTTGATATTTTCATCATACTTTAAATTCACATTGTTTAAATGATTTGCAAATTCTTCAATTTTATTTATATTTCTAAACATTAAATCTTCAATCTTCCATGGCAGGGGAATAAATTGTTTTTTCCTTTTTTCATGAAAAAAATGTAGCCAAAAGTTATATTGCCTTTCCACCTTTGTAATAAGTAGTTTGTTAGATACATGATACGGGAGAAAAGAAGGATTCTCTTTCGATCAAAATATACTTATGACACTATGATTCTCCATTTGTTGTATTGTCCCTTTTTTCTCTAAAAATCTAGTAGCTTGATCAGATATCCTTGATCCGAATTATTTTCGGCACAAAATGAGAGCGGAGATATAACACAGAAATATTCAGAGATATTGAAAGAGAGACAACAATATAACAGAGATATAGCAGAAATATAACAAGAGTCATAGATATATAGTAATACACAATTTCTATTAATGAAATAAATGTATAGAGACCGTAAAAGTACAGAGTGAAAGACTCGCTAGAATGGTGGTAGCTTATCTCTGAGAAGAGATGTGACAGCTACTCGCATTCGCAAGAAGATGATCATTACAATGAGGCTCTAAGGGCCTTTTTAACATAAGTAAAATCCAAAACCCTAACCCTGGAAGATGAAAATCCAAAAGGTTTGTGGGCCCCGATGGGGGTAGTTGATACGTCAACTTCCCAGGGGCGTAACTTTTGCATACGATCTTCGTTTGGGGTGCTCAATAGCTCGTTGGAAAGATCTATCCAAGAACTAAAACTTTTACATGAGAAACATCAATATACAATCCATGTTGCTCCCCGTTTTCTCAAAAAACATCGTTTAGGGCCTCAAAATGGCCCCGGAAGTTAAAAATTGCTAAAAATAGTAAATTACCAAAATTGCCAAAAACATGTTTTGGGGTAGTTGGAGAAGGTGGGTGGCCACCGATATCCACCTGGATCAATCCTCCCTCCTTAGGAAGCAATGGTCTCCATTGTGTTGAGTTCCCGGGGGAGAGGGGAAAGAGATTGTTGAATCTGAATCTTGGTGATCTAAGTTGTTTAGCTTGTTGAAGGCTACCATGAACCTTTGGCTACAAGGTTTGGATATTTTTAACCAGTCTGGATATTTTAGATGATTGTGTGTAGAAGGAATCTTTGTGCTCTATTGCAACCTTGTCGACCTGCTTCTGTTGGATAGAAGGTGCTTGGGCCGAAGCTGTGGTGCTTGCAGTATCCTTCTGTTCACCTTTTGAACAGATTGTGAAGAAGCTGAATTTTGTAGTATGAGATACTACCTCGCGGCACTGTTTAGGTGGGGCAGTAGTTGGAACTACCTCTTGTATTTTGTAGAGATGACTCCCCAAAGTAACAATGACACTATGGGGTTGAGACTCATAAATAGCATGGCGCTTCCACATATATGGCTGGCCCAAGATAACATCACAAACATCCAGTGGGGAAACATCACATAATACCTCATCCTTGAAGGGTTGGATGTCGTATGACAATTGACACTGCTGGCTGACATGAAGATCTCGTCCTTGGAAAAGCCACTCGATGTTGTATGGTTGTGGGTGTGGTTTTGTTGACAATCCCAACTGTTTGATGACCTCTACTGAGATGAGGTTCTTTTGGCTTCCGCTATCAACAATAAAATGTAGCGGGGTCCCCTTCACCCACATATGTGAATGAAAAAGGCACCCCCCCTCTTCTAAATCTGTTGGTTCTTCTGGTTGAATTGTTGCGGTCACAACAATAGCAGTGGGGTCTGCATTGTTGGTCCCCGGTTTTGACCATGTTCTTTGCCCATACTACATACCATTGACCTCCAACTATATGCCAGTACCACCCTTTTTGACCTCCTTTTGATATAATCAACATCCCT
>JZKD02S1708732.1:593719-617377 GCA_000966675.3 Picea glauca
TTACTCTGTTTTGGTGACGAATTCCTCAACATAATATGATCATCTGGATTTTCCTTTTGTGTGATAGATAATTCAAAATTTATGTGACAAACATCTAGTCTTTCCTGTGAACAAAATGCATGGTGAAGGTTTAAGGTTTCTTCTTCTAGTTGCATATCTTCTTCTCTAATCATTTTCGTAGGAGTACTAGAACATTCAAGACGATTTTCATCGCTTAAGTGTTCTTCAATAACTGATTTCAAATGTTGATTAGAGCATGAGTTAAAATAATGAGGATATTCACCTTGAGCCAGAAATGAATCTTCTTCCATACTGTTCGAAGACTGAAAATACAATGATTCAAAGAAAAAACCAATTTGGTTGTCAATAAGAACCTGGTCAATAGATTCTACCTCCCTAGCTTGTTCAACATTGTCGGAATGATTCTTCTCTTCTTACGAAGAGAATTGTTCTTGCAGTTGAGTGATAGGATTTTCAATTAGTTCTTCGTTCATGCTTGAATATGACTGGATGGAAGGGATGCAAGCATCACAGAAGAGACTTTATCCAAATGACATGTCATCGAGATTAAATTTACAGAGGATATGATAGACTCTTGTCAAAAATTCTTTTGAAGATGAATCACCGTTGATTAGCGAAGTATGAAATTCTTCACATAATTGATCGAAATCGTAAATTTCAAAAGCATCTAGAAACTCATCTACAAATTAAAACCAATCAAAAATGTGACATGCTGGGAAGGATTCAAACCAATGTTTAATCCGACCTCTAAAAGTAAAAGCGAAAAGTTTGCATAAAACTCTTAAATATGAGATGTCATGTTTGATGCATTTGCACCAAAACTTGTTAAGGTGGTCTTTAGCAGATAAATTGCCTCCACCATCAAAGGTGAGTTTGGACAAGCGAGGGATTGTCTCGTTGGGAACATTGGGTAATGAGAAGTTGAAAGCATGTTCCAACACAGTGATTTGGGGAGCCATGGGGAAATTGAATACATTTAAAATAAAGGCTCCTACAAGGCTGACTTGTCATTCAGCCCTCCTTCTAGCACCATTTGTTGACGGGCGAAATTGATCGCTCGTCAACTGGAGGAGTGAATCCGGTCCAGGGTTGTCTAAATAACCCAATACTTTTGGATTAATCCACTCCGACGAGTTTAGCGGCTCCGTTAGATGATCTAAGTCCTAGGAAAGTAAAGAAAAACTAAGCTAAAGAAACTAATCTAAGTGAAAAACAACTGCTGCAAACTATATACAGGTCTAACATATATTCACAGTTCGCTAATTAATATTAATGAAATAATAATCCTACTTGAACAATGTATTGATATATTAAATCTTTGTTACCTATATAGTATTTAAAGAATACAAATTTTGATCGAAATCTGCAAAATCATATATGGATTGTCTTATGACAGCGAAGCTAGTATTTTTGGATTTTTATAGTTTTTTTTTTTTAAAGAAATGAAACAACAGCTATCTAACTAAGCAATAAAAATAGTAATTTGTACTGTGTATCTATCTAAACTATAGAGAATTCTCAAATTAATTAAACTATTAAAATAAAATAGCAAACTAACCTGAAATCATCATCTCCTACTTGTCCTGTGCATGGGCATCTGTGTTCACTGTTTGATGAGGCCAACCCGCATTAGATTCTCCAATACTTCACGTAAACACGAAGAAACAACGCTTCTGAATTGCTAACGACAAAACAAGTAAAGGATGTAGCAACAACAATTTTATAATTTACAAATGATTACATTGAGATAAATCCCACTACAAAGATTTGTATATGATTGCTCATTTAACAAAGAAGATTAACCTTATGTTCATTAAATTAAAACAGGATAGTTGTTATATGTAAAGTGAGATACATCAAATATGGACAATATTTAAATCACATCACATCAACCTGTAACAAATTTTGATATCTAAAGTAGTCAATAATTTGATTATAAATTGAAATGCATAGAAACTTGAACAAAAGTATGATAAATTGAAGCTAAAGCCGTACAAAAAATCCACTTTCATTCGAGTCTATATAATCATCAGTCCATAGTCTCTGCTCTCCCAACAGTGATGGTTTATTTACAAAAAATAATAGGTATATAAAGGCCACTGGATGAAAACATTCCTTGTGGAAATTATCAAAATTGTTGCAAAAATTATGGGAATACAATCTCCCAGATTCCTGTTCCTATCTAAAACTAGCAACCCAATCCAAAAGTATGTAAAGAAAAGCATGTTCAAATATGCCACAGTCGATCCAATTTCCTTTGAAATTCGTGTGTACCTGTAAATGCACAAAAATACATGTTGTTCAGATTGTATTTTAGTTGTAAAATCAAAACAATTCATATTTTCATAACTAGCTAATAGAATCTCACGATTCTATAGCTGGTTATTATTTACAAACAGAATCGTATTGTATCAATTCAATCATAATAGAAATAGATTTGATTGAGCAATCAAATCCTTTATGCTAATTTAACACAAACAAAATCATTTTAAAATCATGGTGAAGGTGTAGTCAAATAGAATCAAGATGAGATAACCTAGGAGTGCATTCGGAAAGCTAGAAAAATTATGAGAAGAAACATGTGGCTTATTCTTGGAAGTGCATAAGACTATCGGGACTCCAATTGTTAGCCCTTAACCAAGTCTTGGAGATTCTTGGTAAGGTTTGACCTATTTTGGGACTTCGATAGGCTGTTGAAGGCAGAGTGCAAGTCGAAGTAGAGATCACGGAATCTCAGCCCCCTTTTAGGGATTTTTGGGTTTTAGGCTTATGTAACGGGTATGGGGATGTCAGCCCATGGGTTTACCCAGGTTTAAGCCCATTTTGTAATGTATAAATAGATGTCTAGGCGATGTAAGAGGAGAAAATATAGGCATCTGTGTGTGATGCTAAGTGCAAGTGATTGTTGTACATGCTTTGTGCATACTGTGTGAGACTTGCAAGGCTAAGTACAAGTGACTGTAAGAGATTGTGTAAAGTCTTTGTGCTATAACCTAGCTCGGGGAAGGAGGATCTGGCGAGGTGTGCGCAAATCTCCCATCCTATGCAGAGTGAGACCTTATGGATATGTGCATGTAGATGATTGATAGAAGATAATAAAGAAGATGAAGAGTTGGTGGATGTAGCCCTAGGCTGGCGGTGAACCACGTATATCTTGTGTTATGGAGGTTTTGTGCATTTATATTATTACTTTGTGACTTTGATGTGATTTATGCTTAGTGATGTTATCTTTATGAATGTTAGAAGCATCTGATATAATAGCTTAGTGCTCAGTAATGCGAATGAATGCCAGATCTGATTTGTTCCTTTATGCTAAGTGTTAAAATGTGTTGAATCTTGTTGAATACTGCACTACATTGTAATTAGGGTTTATTTGCGTTGTAGACAAAGGTTAAGTACTAATGAATGACATCTTCTAAGTTCTTTGTTGGAGTATTGTAATCATAGATCTGTGTCCCAACTAAGGTTGCAGACATTGGAGTCCTGCAACCACACCTGCCTCTACCTCGGGTGAGACTTAATCTGCTTCACTAGTGTTGATGAAAGGGGTGATAGTTAGGGTTTTGTTGGTGCATTGTTGAAGCGTTGAACCCTGGGTCTGCCCCCGTGCCAAAAATTGGTTATGTTGCTAGGACCTGAAACTATGATTGCTGGGAACTAAGGAAAATAAAGAAAGCTTTGTGCGTAGATATGTTGCTTTAGTGTGCAATGTTCTACTTGATTTATGAAGTTCTATAGAGGCAGATTTGAAGAAAAGAGGTAAGATTTGAAATCTTTGTGCTCTGATAGAGGTAAGATCAGTTTTTTATTAAAGAGGTGAGATCTGAAAGCTTTGTGCTTTGATAAAGTTAAGATAAGTGGAAATTTTTGTTTCGAAAGTATGGATCTAGGTATGTTTGATAAATTTTGTCATAGTCTGAAAACTAAGGCACAGTTAGAAGAAATAAGATTTGATATGAATAGATCTGATAGAAACAATGAAAGATATGTTGTTCCTATGCATAGAAAGAATGTTTTGACTAACAGATGGATGCAAGATCCTAGGAATAATTTTATGTAGGTTAGTTACTATGATCCTAGTGCGCAGTACAAGAAAGGTTGGGGATCATTTAAGAGAAATAAATGATTAACCCTTTGTTACAGCTGCAGAAGGTTGGGCCATCTTGATAAGGATTTCCATGATAGAAGACCTAGTTGTCTTTGTTGTAAAGATATGGACCATGACGTTCTGGATTTCCCTAGAATGATTGCTAAGGTTGAAAGAATGAATATGACACAAGAAAACCCTGAGAAATACCAAGAAAATGAGACCATAGCAGAACCCCAAAAAGAATCAGAGATTGTATTACTACAAATGAAAGAAACCCTCAATGACCACAAAGATATCAACTTATCATAAATATTCAAAGAGAAAGAGTGCATCGAAGCAAGAATAGGAGACTTCGACATAGACTATGTTCTGGATGAGGGAACACAGGTGAATATTATGACAGAAAGAACCTGGGAAATTTTAGGAAAGCCTGCTATGATTCCCTCATTGGGAGGAATAAGATTATTTAGAGGAAAGATGATAACCCTATGTGGAAGACTTACCCAAACATCTATGAATGCTCATGGCACTTTGACAGAAGAAGAATTTGAGGTTGTTAAATTTATTTAGAACAATGCCCCATTTGCTATGTTTCTAGGAAAAACCTGGATTGAGAAAGATCAGATCCGAAGAAAACAAGAAGAGGAAGCTCTAGAATAGAAAAATCAAGAACTAAGAGACTTCATGGCTAAGAGAATAACACACTTACTGGAAGAACAATAAGACCAATCAAAGCTACTGAGGACCAAAAATCTAGATGTTGAAGTTGAAAGAGCACAAGCAGACCTGAAACAAATGTATTTACAAGAGAGTAGAGCGCCTACCCCAGACAGAGAAGAAGTATTGGACTTGAACCCTACGAAATACCATCAACAAAATGAATTTATTATGCCAAGAGGATATAAGAATCAAAATGGGAAGAGGAACCCAGTAATGTAGATCACAGGGAAGAAGTCTAGAAAACTCAGCAAAAAGAAAGCAAAGTTGGAGAAATTACAGGAAGTTCCAGAGAAGACTTCGCAGAAGGAAGGTCTCCAGAATTCAAACTTTGTCAAAATATCAGAGCAACTTAGATTGACACTTCACCATGGCAGAGCGATATGACTGTTGGAGGCATTATAACTGTTAGATTGATGTTCCTAAATGGTTAGAACAACAATTATGATCAAAAATCTCACCATCAGACTGTTGGGACCATGTTGTAACTGACAGAACTGCATTGATGAAGGCTTATTGTCCATTAAAAGGATTTGTTACATCATTGTCTACTTATCCCGTTGATTGTTGCACCGAGCACACTTTCACGAATTGTATCCGATCCAACAAGAGAACTCATTGTTATCGTGTTGTCACACACCCCCAAAGGACCTCAAAGTGTTTACCCAACACCGCATGCCCCCAAAGGACCTCAAAGTGTTAAAAAAAACATTACACGCCCCTAGAGTAGACCTCAAAGATTTGGTCCAAAGCCTCTTCTAGCCAAGGAGGAAGTGGTCAAGAGGGTCCAGAAAAACCCATTGAAACAAACCCCGAAATCCTCCACCAATGCTCTGACGATAAACATCGTCGCGCATCCGGAGTTACAGCTTTGGCTTTTGGTAGTTGTAGGGAGAAATTCGACCCCGAACAAGAGGCAACCACCTCGGGGTTTTTTTTCTCCACCATCTATGAGCATTCATAGATGTTTGGGTAAGTCTTCCACATAGGGTTATCATCTTTCCTCTAAATAATCTTATTCCTCCCAATGAGGGAATCATAGCAGGCTTTCCTAAAATTTCCCAAGTTCTTTCTGTCATAATATTCACCTGTGTTTCCTCATCCAGAACACAGTCTATGTCAAAGTCTCCTATTCTTGCTTCGATGCACTCTTTCTCTTTGAATATTTCTGATAAGTTGATATCTCTGTGGTCATTGAGGGTTTCTTTCATTTATAGTAATACAGTCTCTGATTCTTTCTGGGGTTCTGCTATGGTCTCATTTTCTTGGCCTTTCTCAGGGTTTTCTTGTGTCATATTCATTCTTTCAACCTTAGCAATCATTCTAGGGAAATCCAGAACGTCATGGTCCATATCTTTACAACAAAGACAACTAGGTCTTCTATCAAGGAAATCCTTATCAAGATGGCCCAACCTTCTGCAGCTGTAACAAAGGGTTAATCCTTTCTTTCTCTTAAATGATCCCCAACCTTTCTTGTACTATGCACTAGGATCATAGTAACTAACCTACAGAAAATTCTTCCTAGGATATTGCATCCATCTGTTAGTCAAAACATTCTTTCTATGCATAGGAACAACATATCTTTCATTGTTTCTATCAGATCTATTCATATCGAATCTTATTTCTTCTAACTGTGCCCTAGTTTTCAGACTAGGACAAAATTTATCAAACATACCTAGATCCATACTTTCGAAACAAAAGTTTCCACTTATCTTAACTTTATCAAAGCACAAAGATTTCAGATCTCACCTCTTTAATAAAAAACTGATCTTACCTCTATCAGAGAACAAATCTTTCAAATCTTACCTCTTTTCTTCAAATCTGCCTATATAGAACTTCGTAAATCAAGTAGAACATTGCACACTAAAGCAACATATCTACGCACAGAGATTTCTTTATTTTCCTTAGTTCCCAGCAATCATAGTTTCAGGTCCCAACAACATAACCATTTGTTGGCATGGGGGCAGACCCAGGGTTCAATGCTTCAACAACGCACCAACAAAACCCTAACTACCACCCCTTTCATCAACACTAGTGAAGCAGATTAAGTCTCACCCGAGGTAGAGAAAGGTGTGGTTGTAGGACTCCAATGTCTGCAACCTTAGTTTGGACACAGATCTATGATTACAATACTCCAACAAAGAACTTAGAAAATGTCATTCATTAGTACTTAACCTTTGTCTACAACGCAAATAAACCCTAATTACAATGTAGTGCAGTATTCAACAAGATTCAACACATTTTAGCACTTAGCATAAAGGAACAAATCAGATCTAGCATTCATTCGCATTACTGAGCACTAAGCTATTATATCAGATGCTTCTAACATTCATAAATATAACATCACTAAGCATAAATGACATCAAAGGCACAAAGTAATAATATAAATGCACAAAACCTCCATAACACAAGATATACGTGGTTCACCCCCAACCTAGGGCTACATCCACCAACTTTTTATCTTCTTTATTATCTTCTATCAATCATCTACATGCACAAATCCATAAGGTCCCACTCTACATAGGACGGGAGATTTGCGCACACCTCACCAGATCCTCCTTCCCCGAACTAGGTTATAGCACAAAGCCTTTACACAATCTCTTACAGTCACTTGTACTTAGCCTTGCAAGTCTCACACAGTATGCACAAAGCATGTACAACAATCACTTGCACTTAGCATCACACACAGATGCCTATATTGTCTCCTCTTACATCACCTAGACATCTATTTATACATTACAGAATGGGATTAAACATGGGTAAACCCATGGGATGACATCCCCATACCCGTTACATAAGCCTAAAACCCAAAAATCCCTAAAAGGGGGCTGAGATTCCGCGATCTCTACTTCGACTTGCACTCCGCCTTCGACAGCCTATCGAAGTCCCAAAATAGGTCAAACCTTACCAAGAATCTCCAAGACTTGGTCAAGGGCTAACAATTGGAGTCCCGATAGTCTTATGCACTTCCAAGAATAAGCCACATGTTTCTTCTCATAATTTTTCTAGCTTTCCGAATGCACTCCTAGATTATCTCATCTCGATTCTATTTGACCATACCTTCACCGTATCATTAACCCACCCATGGGGACCCTACCCTCTGCCATTTCTCCCTGCAACTTAATCCCTCACAGGCCAAGCCATCTCGCACTGGGGCACCCGTTTCTGTATCTGTACACTCATCCCAAATTATTCTTTATTTATTTGGTAATTGTAAAAATCATTTGTTTCTAGCATTTACTTAGATTTTTTCCGTCACCCTTGATCACTTTCTTTTTCTGGAAACACAACCCATGTCTCCCTTGGTTGAGGCATCCACTCTCCTTTACTCATTCTGACATCGTTCATAAACCCTGATTATCCCACAATCCATGTAGCCCTGATATCTGTGTTTTTCCACCTTGTCACGCCTCTGGCACCATTTAACCCCATGTCTAGTCGTCCCCCTGACACTAGATACAATTTTACAGTTTCTTCCAATCATCCTTGAAACATGCCCCCAACCAAGGGCAGTCTTGAGTCTCATCTTATCTTGACTTTGTTCATGTTCCCTATCAATTCCTAATCTTATCTCATGGATTTCATGAAGCCCTTTGCTTCTTGGAGTCGTGTCTCCCTTTCTTTCAACATCAGCATAGTTTCCAGAAGGGGGACATTATCTTGACTCTCATTACCTTTACAATGAGGAGTCTCGGAAGACAGAAAGAGGACCATCATTGCTCTCTGATTTTTTTGACCCCCATAATGTTCAACTTCAACAAGATATCATGTTACGGTGGGTCTTGCTATGCGACTATTGCAGTTGTTTTATACCAGTAAAATACCTTTGAATTTGTTATGCCATCAATGCCTATGAGTCATCGACACTTCTTATAGGCATCCTTGTCTCTTTTCAAAGTATGTTCACCACTAGAATTGTAATCTGTCGTTATCAAACCATGCCAAAGGGCGTTGCAGTTCTATACATCAACATACAACATCATTTATTGTCTTACATTTTGAGTTACATGACACGAGCATGGGGCATGCCCACCTCATTTGTATACAGATTTTCTTTTTTCTCCCTAGAGAAAGGTTTGGGTCCCACAGTTTCCCCTCTTCCTCCGATGGATCGCTCTTGCAGTTCCTATCAATAGTATTCATTACAATGGCACTCTCAATAGAATAAACATTGATGTATTTTGGCTATATGTATGCTCCTAACCTCACACATCAGGGGGCATTTGTTATCACTGAAATTTCTTCTACAACATTGCACGCAAATGGTTACAGAAATACAACAATTCCAAACAACTATTAGTTCACTTGCAGCACCAAAATGCATTTCCAAAAGGAAAAAAACTATACAATTGGGAAAAAATTGGCATGCGCTAACTCACTAAAGGAAGTGCATGCATAGTGTGTGGGCCAAAGAATCCCATAGATTGCACAATGCACATATGCGTGACTATGTACGAGACAAGCCGCACACTCCTATGAACGAAGCATTTATGGTTCGTGTCAGCCCCTCAACCACTTATGGACCAGCTCCCAACTTGATTTGACCTTCAGATCTAAGCTAAATCCAAATGGGGGGTTGGTCAAGGAATTGTCTCAACTGTTGTTTATTTTTCTTCTTTAGTTAATTTATCAATTGCCTTCTTAAACCAATATTCAATGTAATTTTCCATTGGCGCAACATTTATTTCATGCTTGATTTTGATATTAAATAATTCACCTTCCAAATATCTTCATGCATGAAAAATACCATGTATTTACTCCTCAATATCTTAATTTTTCACAGAATAATTAACCAACCAATTATCTATCTCTTCTTCATTATATTCAATTATGCCATTAAATTTTTCAGCTGATAACCCCTTTAATATCTCAACTTGTTCATCAAATTATTTCCTTGTCATAAACATTGAATTGATAATTAACTTTAGATCTTGCACCTCATTAGTGCTTCCTATCAGATCTATCTCTATGATTCTTTTGAATAATTCTTCTCTTTTCACTATGGCTTCGCTACATGCTTGGAAAATATTATTCAAATTCTTGATATTTTCTTTCCAACAGGAATTCATCTATTTAATTCAACTTGGTGAAGGAAGCTACTCTTCTCTCCTTTTCAATTATGTCATGTTTGAAACTTTTATCTCAAATGGTAAAACAACATATGTGTAGAATCCTTCTTCATTCTTTAAATCGGCTTGGAGATATTCATGAAAACAATGTGCCCTTGAACCGAAAGAAATAATATTTTTTGATACCTCCCATGCTTCTATTATCAATGAAATTATCTTTTTAATGTTTTTCTCTAAATAACTTTAGACCATTGTGAGCAAAATAGAAGATCATTTTAGTTTAATACCAACTGTAGTTTGTTTAACCATTGTCAAAGGATTGGTCAGGAATGGACGAGGCATAATATGCATGCTTCCAATTCTCTGATCTTGTCCTTTAATTTGCCATTTTCAGCTTCTAAACCATCAATAGACTCGTTGAGTGCATCCTCAGTTTCCCTATGGATTTTGGAAATCTTGGACGGTCAGATATCCTTCAGGTTGACCTCTCAGCAGGACTTTCCCTTTTTATTCTTCTGGTCACTTCTTTCTACAATCAACTTTTTAGGTTCTTTATCAAAAACAACACCATGAAAAGTGGAGGATTCGTATTCACTAAAGGTCTCATTTCCATCAACTTCCAATAAATAATTTTGTTGAGCCATATTTTCCGGTTGTTCTATTGAAGGAAATATTTTCTCAATATCTTCTTCTAGTTCCATATCCTCCAAACAAAATCTTTGGATGTCATTTTCTATAAGATTATCTTCTTCCTCTTGCACCAAATTTTTTCTTTTCTTTCTCACAGGGAGATTTTGTGAACTCTCAATTTTTTCAAGGGGAGGATTCTTCTCTACCCCTCCACTGGAACTATTGTTGACAACCTTTTTAACTAGGTGGGTCCCTAGAGCATTGCTCCTAGATATAGTATTCTTGGGAGTAACAACTGGAGATTGAGCACTTGTTTCACTGGGACCTTTTCCCCTTTGCTTGTAAAATTCATTACTGCTAAGTAATGTTTCTAGATCACCAACATCGTGTACACTAGTTCTTTGGTTGTTACCCTCTTCTTCTTTGTTCAATATATTTTGAATAAAAGAGTTACTGAAACCTAATAAAGAATATGTTCAACAAATATTTTGTTCGGATCAAAACCTTTGATCTTTTCAACATACTTTAAATTCACATTGTTTAAATGATTTGCAAATTCATCAATTTTATTTATATTTTTGAACATTAAATCTTCAATCTTCCATGGTAGGGGAATAAATTGTTTTTTTCCTTTTTTCATGAAAAAAATGTAGCCAGAAGTTATATTGCCTTTCCACCTTTGTAATAAATAGTTTGTTAGATACATAATACAGGAGAAAAGAAGGATTCTCTTTCGATCAAAATATCCTTATGACACTATCATTCTCCATTTGTTATATTGTCCCTTTTTTCTCTAAAAATCTAGTAGCTTGATCAGATATCCTTGAAGTGTTTTCGCCCAACAACATCATTTTGAAGACTGAAACAAAATTATTATAAACTTCATAGAAAAACATAGGGGTCTTATGTCTCCATAATGTTTGATACCAAAAGGTAATTGGATTTGTTTCTCAATTCACCCTCTTACTTATGGTTAAGTTTGGGAATGGACAAGAATGCACAATAGAAAATATCAAATAAGAGGCCATAAATAATTTTCTATCATTTTTAAAGTGTGATAACTAGCATGATATTTGATAGAAATGATTTTTCCCCAATAAAAATGTATTGTTATTGCACTGTAAAATACAGAATATAAAAAATAATGTGAGATATAGAAGCAGTTCTTTACTGACCTGTCAAGATGGGAAATAGCCTTGTAATTTCATGATAAGGGTTTTTAAAAGACTTAACCTGGATTCTGGTTATGTCTGCTGGTAGATGCAGGATTCACCAAATTTTCCAGCAGGAGCTCAAGCCCATTGTTATGTTTCTTCAAGAATTCTCTGCAATATTCACCTTTTAAAGTAAGAGTCAGCTCTGGTAGCTTTAACATCTTGCAAAAAACTTGAGGTGAAAGAGAAATCAGAGAATGATCCTGGAGATGTATAATTATTTGACTTGGCACGTACTTGTCCACACACCATGCAACAAGTTCCTTACAATCAAAAACCTCAAGAACACACCAGTATGAGTGATTCCAAATGCCCAAATTACATCTTTATGTGCAAGAGGAGATGAATAATATGAATATTCTCTTGACCACTGGAAGTTCTAGTCTTCACGACCAAAGATATTTAGATTATCACCACAAAATTGTTCTCTAATTGACACTACCATAGGTTGACGGGACTATTTCTTCAGCTGGATAATGACCTAAAATAAATATTTTTCCGAGAGATAATGATAATTTTATCCCTTAGCAAATGAATATTTAATGAAATTTAATGAGTAATTCCTCAATCCTTTCACCATTCATGACTATCTTTTTGAAGTCTGCACAATAGTTGTTAGCATTAAACAACACTTAATGCATATTGGGAAAGGCAACAAAATGGTGGGGGCAGGCGAGAGAGAGTTTGAATATAAAACTTTTCATGAACCTGTGAACCCAGGAACCCGCGAACCCACGGTTGTGGATGATCAAAAATATACTAAGTGTAGAAATATGGTCGGTCGGACTTGAAGAATAAAATACTTTGGAGCTCGGCACCCACGACAAAGTTGATGGTCAAAATGTAGATCATGGAACTTGGGGTGCAAAGTGAAGGTCACAGAACTTGGAGGATGAGGGCTTGAACCCACGAACCCACACAATTGAAAAATGGCTAAGTGTAGTAGTGGACTTATGTCATGAGAAAATGGATGGAGATGAAGGCCCACCAACCTGCCAATCACTGAAATATGAATAAGTATAGTAACCAAAAAGGGAGAGAAGAAAGGATGAAATAAAAATGGAAATAAGGGGAGGTGTAGAAGAGGGAAACGAAATGTAAAAATGAATTTGGGAAGATAGAATGTGGAAGGAAAACAAGGAAGCACAAAATGAACTCAACAGGTATGTTGCAGATTATTTAAATGAATTTAATATGGTTACTAATCAGCTAAGTTCTGTAAAAGTGGACTTCTATGATGAGGTTAGTGCTCTTATAATCTTGTGCTCATTTCCAAAAATTTGTAACAGCTTGGTCATGGTTGTAAGTAACTCGGTCTCTAGCTCAAACACTCTAAAATGTGATGATGTTGTTGGTGTTATCCTTAGCGAGGAAATGCGATGGAAAAGCACATGTGAGACATCAGGTAATGTGTTAAACATGGAGAATAGGGGAAGACAAAAGGATAGAGGAAAGGGATCAGGGAAATGTGGGAATTCTAGGAAGGGAAGATCCAAATATAGACTAGAAAAAATAGAGTGTTGGAATTGTGGGAAGAAATGGCATCTGAAGAAAGACTGTAGAGCTCCAAAGAAGCAAAGAGATGGGCAACAATAGAAAAATCAAGAATAAAATGCAATAGGTGATGTGTTACAAGATGCTTTGATTCTTTCTGTAGATAATATTTTTGAGTCTTGGGTAGTGGATTTAGAAGCATCATTTCATGCCACACCCCATAGGAAATATTTTCTATATTATGTTCAAGGTGATATTGGATAGGTTCATTTGGGTGATGATGCACCATGAAAAAATGTTGGAATGGGTAAGGTACAAATAAAGAAAAAGAATGGAGACAAATGGTTGTTTAAAGAGGTAACACATGTTTCAGATCTAAGGAAATTTTTTATTTCAACAGGGAAGTTGGAAAGTGAAAGTTGTATATCCATATTTACAGATAAGGCGTAGAAGGTCACCAAAGGATCACTAGTAATAGCAAAAGGAGAGAAGGTAGGTACATTGTATTTATGTAATGGTAATATTGACTCTTATATCTCTTTAGCTTCTACAAGAATGTGATGCAGGAGCATCGCCAGCACATCAAGCGAGCCAGCGTGGAGTGGAAGACAGCTGGACAGCGCCAGCACAAATTTTGAAAACACCTTGATATTGTTGCGCCAAACATTAATGTGTGGACTTAATGAAGCGCACTTTGTATATTGTAATGGAATTTGAGCGCATAGCTCTCGTCCTTGGGTAGTTGAGGCATTTAAAATAGTTAATGTAAAGTAGATAGAACATTTAATTCTAGATTTGATAGTTTAGAGTTCGAGAGGGAAAACAGATATAGACAGCCTCACTTGTATCATTGTAACATTATTGATCGAGCATCCAGGAAGAAAAGAACAAGTAGAGAGCTGTGTAAAGAACACCCATGTACAAATATTGAATTAATAGAAGAAAGATTTGATTCAATTCCATGGTGATGTGTTGTTTCTCTTTGTATTGATGTTTTGCTCATGAATGTTTGCTTCCAGTCATGCATTTGCTTTTATATGTTGTGTATGTGATTTCATGGTTGAATTGAAGTCAGAGAGGAAGAAGAAATTAGTTTCAATTGTTTCTCTAAATTGAACTAGAGAATTCTTGCAAGGAGTGCAGTCGAATTTTTCTGCAAGGAGTGCATTGACAGAAGGGTTTACTTAGAGGAAACTTTTGTTCTCAGTTCCTTGAGGGTGCAGATAGGCACAGTGCCGTGCAAGGAGTGCGCAGGCCAAGAGAAAAAGTCTCAGAGTTGCGATTCTGAGAAAAGTATCGAGAGACTGCTGCGGCAGGAGTACGCAGAGTCGAAAGACTTCAACACTTAGACAAAGTTGAAGATTTGCCACAAGGAGTGCACGCAAAGTTCTTTCTAAGAGTCGAGAATTGTAAGGAAGCTCAGGAGGAATAGACCTTCGAAATTCGTCGAAGGATTGCGTAGAAAGGTCGTGTATCGGAGCGTTCGAGCAAGTGCCGGAAGCTTTCGTGCAGGGACCAAGTCTTCATGGATGAAGCCTTTGTTCTTCTCATAGGAAACATCCAGGTTATAATGGACGGCTGAAATCCTCTCAGAGGTTCCGCAAAGTCCCGCGGGTCGTCAGATCTCGCGAAGGTACATGGAGGTTACGATGAGGACACCTGAGTGTTCGAAGTTCTAGAGGGAGAAGAATCGTCGATCCAAGGCAGAGGGATTCGTTGGACCGACATGTGACATCGCATATCGGGTAGTCGCGAGTTGAAGTTCGAAGATACTACGATGAGAATCGTGATATCGCGAGGAGCGATATCCCAATATGATCAGAACCGCCGATCGTGTGGGCCACAGTTAGAGCTAGGGGAAGACAGGTGGCGCATTTTATCGGGGATCGGGAAAAGGTAAGTCCCAAATCCTTTGACATCAGGATTCGCGATCCTGTGAATTCCGAATTTCCGATAGAAGGACAGAAGGTGGAGAAGTCAAATCCACACGTGTATCGGGGAATCGACACATCGGGGTTTGGAGTTTGGGAATTCCGATTGTTGACATCGCGAGTAGCGATTTCCCGATAGGGAGAGCTCTAGTGAAAGGGGAGAAATTCAGCGCTTGACCCACATCGAGATTCGGGGAATCGTGAGGCATAAGGCGTGTGACTACAGAATTCGCAATACCACGAATTCCGATTTCCCGACTGTTGAGGAAGATCTTTGGAGAGTTGTTGTGGGTAAGGAAAATTCTCGGTAGGGAATTAGAAGAACATTCGAGTTCTTCGGGCTGAGGAGAAAGAAGATCCTGAGGGAGCGGACGCACCCGAGGTGGCGCGTTTGGCGTCAGTGTGGTATCAGAGCCAGATTAACTCTTTGTTTTCTGTAGTAGAGAGAGAGAGAATTCACCATGCCGCCCAGAAGGGAGAGACAGACACCTGACCCAGAATACGGGGAGGTGCGAAGAAGAGGTAGGTCGGTAGGAAATCCAGAAATGGAGAGGCAAATGAGAGATCTCCGAGCTAGACTAGAGGAGATGGAAACATCCCAGAGACGCACAGTTAGTGCAGGGGATCTTAGTGATTCCGAAGGAGAAGTTGAGGCTGAACGCGAGGAGGAAGTTGCATCCGAGGATGCATCAACTAAACGGTTGATAAAAGTTATCGCCAGAATGGGTGCGAAGGCGAAAATGGACATTCCAGTTTACGAGGGAAATCTGTATGCAGAAGAGCTATTGGATTGGATCCGAGCTCTTGACACCTACTTCGACTATAAAGATATCGAAGAGGATAGGAAGGTCAGACATGTTGTCACGCGCCTGAAAGGACATGTAGCATTGTGATGGGACGAGCTTCAAGTAGATAGACGCTGCAAAGGCAAGCAAAAGATTAAGAGCTGGGATCGAATGATTGCAAAGATGAAGGCAAAGTTCATCCCAAGGGATTATCAAATCACACTGTTCAGGAGGATGCAGAACCTGAGACAGAAACTGATGACAGTGAAAGAATACACTGAAGGATTCTATCGACTGAACATCAGAGCAAGTCATCAGGAGAGTGATGATGAGAAGGTTGCCAGATATCTGAATGGTCTGAGATATGACATTCAGGATGAATTAAGCATGGTTACTATCAGGACTGTGGAGGATGCTTATCATATGGCTCTAAAAGCAGAAGAGAATCTGAGTCGTAAGCAAGGTCAGCGAGGGAGAGGCAGAAGTCATCCCAAAGGCAAAGCAGTTTCCCAAGAGAAATACCAGAAGCCCGAGGAGGAATGGAGGAAACCTCAGGGTAAGATTGAGAGAGGTGGAACCTCACAGTGAGGATAGCAATATGTCGAACAGAGAGGACAACATACAGAGAAAAAGGGAGATTATGCTGACGCAAACACTTTTCCTCGTACCAGAGGTAGGGGAAGAGGCCGAGGTGGAGTAATCACCTGCTTCACATGTGGAAAGGATGGGCACAAGTCATTTGAGTGTCCAGAGAAAAAGAAGGATAGTGTAGAATCTCACATCGCCGAAGCGCAGAAGCGAGATGTTGAGAACGAAGACACCGAAGGTGGAAGGTCGTTGATGATGCGTAAAGTTCTCTTAACACCTGGGAAGGAGGTGGAGGACTCAACTCAAAGGACCAGACTATTCAGGATAGCTTGAAAAACCAAGGACTAGGTATGCAAGGTTATTGTTGATAGTGTTAGCACCGACAATCTCGTTTTGACCGAGATGGTGGAGAAATTAGAGCTGGAGACAACTGATCACCCGAGTCCATACAAAGTTTCATGGCTATAGAAGGGACATCAGGTGAGTGTCACTAAACAATGTTTAGTTGAATTCAAGATAGGGGGATATAATAATAAGGTATTATGTGATTTCATTCCCATGGATGTATGTCATCTATTGCTGGGTAGACCATGGCAATATGACAGAAATGTGGTTCATGATGGGAGAATGAACACATATACTTTGGAGAAGGATGGGAGGACACACAGGTTGCTTCCGATAAAGGATAAGGAGGTGAAACCGGAAGTAAGAAACACAATACTTCTCATGAGTGGGAAGGAACTTCTTACGGAGATGGAGAAGAAGGAAGATCCACAATTCTTTGTGGTCAGGAAACCGAGGATTGTTCTGACTAGCACAAGAGTGGATGATCTACCAGATGAGATTCAGGAACCGCTGGAAGAGTTCGTTGATATCATCGTGGATGAATTACCTCATTCGTTGCCATCGATGAGAAGTGTGAGTCACCACATAGACCTCATCCCAGGAGCGATTTTGCCGAACAAATCCGCGTACAGATTGACACCACAGAAGAATGAAGAGGTCAAGAGGCAAGTCCAGGAGTTGACGGACAAAGGATTGGTCAGAGAAATCTTGAGTCCGTGTGTTGTTCCGACAATGCTCAGTCCAAAGAAGGATGGGGGATGGAAAATGTGTACTGACACGAGGTCCATCAACAAGATAACCATTAGATACAGGTTTCCATTGCCGAGAATGGATGATCTGATGGATTGCCTAAGTGGGAAAAATTCTTTTCAAATATTGACCTGAAGAGTGGATACCATCAGATTCGCATGAGGGAAGGTGATGAATGGAAGACAACATTCAAGACAAACGAAGGTTTGTACGAGTGGCTAGTCATGTCGTTTGGCTTGACAAATGCACCAAGTACATTTATGATATTGATGAATGAAGTCCTAAGGGAATTCATCAGGAAGTTTGTCATCGTATATCTGGATGATATACTTATTTTCAGCAAGACAAAGGCTGAACATATGAAGCATTTAGCTGCAGTAATGAGAAAGCTACAGCAAGAGAAGTTGTTGGTAAACATGAAGAAGTGCTCATTCATGAAGACAAAGCTCATTTATTTGGGTTTTGTTGTTTCAGTGAATGAATTGAAGATGGATCCAAGTAAAGTGGAAGTAATTAAAAATTGGCCATCACCGAGAAATATTTTCGAGGTGAGAAGTTTTCATGGACTGGCTAGTTTCTACCGAAAGTTCATCAGGAATTTCAGTGGGATTAGCACAGCGATGATGGACACAGTAAAGAAGTGACATAAATATTTTCATTGGACAGCATAGGTTGAGAGAAGCTTCAATCTGTTGAAGTAGAAGATCACGGAACAACCAGTGTTGGTGTTTCCGGATTTCCAGAAGACATTTCAGGTGAAATGTGATGCAAGCGGTTATGCCATAGGAGTGGTCTTGAGTCAGGAAGACAGACCAGTTGCATATTTCAGTGAGAAGCTGGATGAAGCGAAGATGAAATACTCCACGTATGATAAAGAATTGTATGCTATCATACAGGCATTTAAGAAGTGGAGGCATTACTTAATCCCAAAGGAATTTGTATTGTACAATGATAATCATGCATTGCAGTTTGTGAGTCAACAGGAGAAGTTGAATCAGAAACATGCAAAATGGGTAGAGTATATGAAGTATTTCACGTTTGTGATTAAGCATATTTCAGGTACTACTAACAAAGTGGCTGATGCTTTGAGCAGGAAATGTTTGTTGCTGCAGGAATTCCGAGTCAAAACATTGGGTTTTGAAAATCTTAGGGACATGTATGCAGGAGATGTAGATTTCAGAGAAGCATATGAAGCAGCTGAGAATTCGGTTCTCAGGGATAGAAGTCCATGGATAGATTATATGATCCAGGAGGGATTGTTTTTTAGAGGCAATCAACTGTGTATTCCGAATTGCTCCATGAGGGATAACCTATTGAAAGAGAAGCACAGTGGTGGATTAGCAGGACACTTTGGCCATGACAAAACATTCGCGAAGCTGAATGAGTCATATTTTTGGCCAAGGATGCGAGTGGATGTCAAAATATTTGTTGACAAGTGTAGATTTTTCCAGCATTCGAAAGGAAGGAAGCAGAATGCAGGGTTTTATCAGCCATTGCCCATACCAGAAAGACGATGGGAGGCGATTAGCATGGATTTTGTATTGGGGTTGCCAAGGACACAAAGAGGTGTTGATTCGATCTTTGTAGTCGTGGATAGATTTTCAAAGATGGCACACTTCATTCCATGCCAAAAGACCAGCGATGCGACTCACATCGCAAATTTGTTTTTCAAAGAGGTCATTCGACTCCATGGATTGTCGAAAAGTATTGTTTCGGACAAGGACACGAGATTCATAGGGAATTTCTGGAGAACGCTATGGAAGAATCTAGGAACTAACCTGGCGTTTAGTTCTGCTTATCATCCTTAGATGGATGGACAAACGGAAGTGGTCAACAGAAGTCTGGGAGTCTTGCTGAGAAGCTTGGTGACAGAGCACCACAGCAGCTGGGATCAGATATTACCACAGGCAGATTTTGCATACAACGATTCAGTGAATCGAAGTACAGGTAAAAGTCCATTTTATATTGTGTATGGTACACAACCAAGGGGAGTTTCTGAATTTTGAGATTCAGGACAGACTACTACTAGCAGCGCTAATGCAGAGGAATTCGTTGAGGCGATGAAAGAACTTCACAGCAGAGTGAAGCAACGACTGATTGATTCAAATCAGGAATACAAGCGCAGAGCAGATCAGCATCGGAGACAACTTCAGTTTGAAGTTGGTGATCTAGTTCTAGCACATTTGAGAAAGGAGAGGTTCCCGAGGGGAACATGCAATAAGTTAAAGATGAAGAAAATCAGACCATGCAGAGTCCTGAAGAAATTCGGGGAAAATGCTTACGCGATCGAGTTGTCGGATGGCATCGAAATATCTTTGATATTCAACGTTGCGGATTTATACCCATACAGGGCTGGAGAAGTAGAAGCTGGAAGTGATGAAAAGCCAGAAGTCCAGTGGCAGAAGCATATGTCGATTGAAGAAAAGCCACAGATGGAATGCATACTGGACAAGAGAGTGGGTAAAAAGACCAGGAGGAAAGAATACTATGAGTATTTGGTCAAATGGAAGAACCACCCAGTGGAAGATGCCAGCTAGGAGACTGAAGCAGTAATACAAAAGCATGGACAGACCGTGCAGGAGCTCATGGACAGGAGCCCATGAAATTTTTCAAGCCGAGGAGTATGATGCAGGAGCATCGCCAGCACATCAAGTGAGCTAGTGTGGAGCGGAAGACAGTTGGACAGCGCCAGCACAAATTTTTAAAACACCTTGATATTGTTGCACCAAACATTAATGTGTGGATTTAATGAAGCACACTTTGTATATTGTAATGGACTTTGAGCGGATAGCTCTCGTCCTTGGGTAGTTGAGGCATTTAAAATAGTTAATGTAAAGTAGATAGAACATTTAATTCTAGATTTGATAGTTTAGAGTTCGAGAGGGAAAATGGATATAGACACCCTCACTTGTATCGTTGTAACATTATTGATCGAGCATTCAGGAAGAAAAGAACAAGCAGAGAGCTATGTAAAGAACACCCATGTAGAGATATTGAATTAATAGAAGAAAGCTTTGATTCAATTCCATGGTGATGTGTTGTTTCTCTGTGTATTGATGTTTTTCTCATGAATGTTTGCTTCCAGTCATGCATTTGATTTTATATGTTGTGTATGTGATTTCATGGTTGAATTGAAGTCAGAGAGGAAGAAGAAATTAGTTTCAATTGTTTCTCTAAATTGAACCAAAGAATTCCTGCAAGGAGTGTAGTCGAATTTATCCGCAAGGAGTGCGTTGACAGAAGGGTTCACTTAGAGGAAACTTTTGTTCTCATTTCCTCGAGGGTGCAGATAGGCACAATGTCGTGCAAGGAGTGCACAGGCCAAGAGAAAAAGTCTCAGAGTTGCGATTCTAAGCAAAGTATTGAAAGACTGCTGCGGTAGGAGTGCGCAGAGTCGAAAGACTTCAACACTTAGACAAAGTTGAAGATTTTATGCAAGGAGTGCGCGAAAAGTTCTTTCTAAGAGTCGAGAATCGTAAGGAAGCTCAGGAGGAATAGACCTTCAAAATTCGTCGAAGGATTGCGCAGAAAGGTCGTGTATCGGAGCGTTTGAGCAAGTGTCGGAAGCTTGCGTGCAAGGACCAAGTCTTCGTGGAGGAAGCCTTTGTTCTTCTCGTAGGAAACATCTAGGTTAGAACGGATGGCTAAAATCCTCTTGGAGGTTCCGCAAAGTCCCATGAGCCGTCAGATCTCGCGAAGGTACAGGGAGGTTACGATGAGGACACCCGAGTGTTCGAAGTTCTGGAGGGAGCAGAACCGTCGATCCAAGGCAGAGGGATTCGTTGGACCAGCGCATGACATTGCATATCAGGTAGTCGTGAGTTGAAGTTCCAAGAGACTACGACAAGAATCATGATATCGCGAGGAGAGATATCCCGATAGGCTCAAAACCGTCGATCGTGTCGGCCACAGTTAGAGCTAGGGGAAGACAGGTGGTGCACTTTATTGGGGAACGAGAAAAGGTAAGTCCCAAATCCTTGGACATCAATATTCGTGATCCCGCGAATTCTGAATTTCTGATAGAAGGACAAAAGCTGGAGAATTCAAATCCACACGTGTATCGGGGAATCGACACATCGGGGTTCGAAGTTTGGGAATTCAGATTGTTGACATCGCGAGTAGTGATTTCCCGATAGGGAGAGCTCCGGTGAAAGGGGATAAAGTCATCGATTGACCCGCATCGGGATTCGGGGAATTGTGAGGCATAAGGCGTGTGACTACAGAATTCGTGATACCGTGAATTCCGATTTCCCGACCATTGAGGGAGATCTTTGGAGATATTTTGTGGGTAAGGAAAATTCCCAGTAGGGAATTAGAAGAACATTCGAGTTCTTTGGGCTGAGGAGAAAGAAGAGCTTGAGGGAGCGAACGCACCCGGGGTGGCGCGTTTGGCATCAGTGTGGCATCAGAATGGATACAACCTTGCAGAATCCTAGGCTTGGACACATGAGTGAGAAGGGGATGAAGATACTTCACAAAATAAATTTGTTTCCAGATCTTAAACAATTTGATTTGGATTTCTTTGAGTATTATGTTTATGGAAAATAGAATAGAGTCGGATTTCTCAGAGTTGGAAAGGTAAAGAAGAATGAAAAGTTAGAGTTTGTGCATACATATGTATCGAGACCATCTCAAGTATCATCTCTTGGTGGTTCTCGTTATTATGTTAATTTTATTGATGATGCAACTAGAAAAACTTGGGTTTATTGCATTCGACAAAAATCTGATGTTTTTGACACTTTTAAGAAATGGAAAGCTTTGGTTGAGAATGTGACAAGAAAAAGGTTGAAGTGCCTCAAATCAGACAATGAAGGTGAATATTGTAGCAAGGAGTTTGATTGTTACTTTTCATACCATGGGATTTGTATAGAGAAGACAATTCCAGGAACACAACAAGAAAATGGTGTGTCGGAAAGAATGAGCAGAACAATCATGGAGCGTGCAAGGAGTATGAGATTGCATGAAGGGTTTCCCTTACATTTTTGGGCATATGTTGTAGATATTGTTGCTTACTTAATAAACAAAGGACCTTCAATCTCTTTGGATGGTTGAATTCTAGAGGAGGCATGGACGGGTAAAATGGTAAACTACTCATTTTTTAAGACTTTTGGTTGCGAAGCATTTGTCCATATTGATAAAGAAAATAGAACAAAGCTTGAAGCAAAATCCAAGAAGTGTACCTTTATTGGATACGGTGTTAATGATTTTGGTTATCACTTATGGGATTATGAAAATCACAAAATCATTATGAGCAGAGATGTCATATTTAATGAGAAGGTCATGTACAAAGATCAGTAGCAGGGAAACAAATAGGAAAAAGAAAAAACAAAATACATAGTGCTTGATGAGATCACTAAAAAGGAAATTCCAAAGGTACCAGAAAATCAAATCAAAATGTACAACAATAAGATAAACAGGTACCTCAAACTCCTGCAAGTGTTGTCAGAAGATATATTAGGTTAAGTAGACCCCCTAAAAGATACTCTCCTTCATTGTATTATTTATTGTTGACTGATTTTTGTGAACCAGAATGTTATGAAGAGGCAATGTAGGTAGACATTAAAAAGAAGTGGCAGCAAGGCATGAAAGAGAAAATGGATTCCTTGGTAAATAACCAGACCTGGGACTTGGTTCAGTTGCCTGCAGGAAAAATAACATTGCGGAATAATATTGTTTACAAGTTGAAGGAAGAAGATGGAGGAAAAAAGCGGTACAAGGCTAGACTTGTTGTAAAGGGTTTGCACAAAATAAAGGTATAAATTTTGATGAAATGTTTTCTCCTGTTGTTAAGATGACTTCAATTAGTACTATTTTAAGTCTTGTGGTAGTATAATATGTTAGAAAAACAGGACCGCTAAGCAATAAAATAAAACAAATGCAGAAAAAAAACACAGAAGACACACAATACAAGAGACACAGATTTACGTGGTTCACCCAGTGTGGGCTACGTCCACCAGAGAAATTGCCAGGTCCTTCCTTTATTATTATCTAGCAAATGAAGGGATACAACCTACAGCAAAACCC
>JZKD02S1708732.1:640157-657829 GCA_000966675.3 Picea glauca
CTTTTGACCTCAAGGATGGTCTCTATCCTATCTTCAATCTTTAGATCCCCTAGCTCCTCTCTAGTTTTGGAATTCATAAATTTGATGATCTCGGTAGCTTCTGTAGGGATCTCTCTCAGTTTTTCTCTTATCTTCTCGATGGTCTACTTACTTCTTTGCACCAGCTCGTTTTGCTCGAACATGATTTGTATCATCGTCCATATTTCATTCATGGACTTGGTGATATCCGTCCAGATACTTTCCTTGACCTCGGCAAGTATTTTGCCCACCACTGTTTGCTTCTGAAGTTGTTGTAATTCTTGTTTGAGATGGTCTGACGTCTGCTTCTCCTTGGAGTAGCTGGTTTGATACGAATACTTGAGTTCTTGGAGGTTCTCAATCTCCTTTTTTGAGTCTACTAATCTCTATCTCTTGCAAATTCATGTGTTCCATGGATTTAGCCAGCTCGACTATCTTCTCCATAGCTGTTAGTGGAGTTGTCGAGGGGATTTATGCTATAGACGTTGTGCTCACTCCTGTGAGTGGAATTGCGCTCAGTGGAATCACCTCCATGGGTTTTGACTGCTCCTTTTCTTTCACTAGTTTTTCCAATTCCACTTTCATTTCCTTCAACTTTGCATTCTTCTCCATGATTAGTTTGAGCATCTCATCCTTTTCTCCTTCAGTCTCTGCTATTTCCTTCGTCTGTGAGTCTTCTGTTGGTGGAAATTTTAACTGTTTCCTCAGAGATGTTATATCGGCATTTTTCTTTTTGAGCATCTCCTCAACTACTTTCACGTTCAAGGGATCATATCCAATCTTGAGGACCAGTTCCTCCAACGTCTTAGTCCTATTATCCTTGGAAAAGGATGATATTTTTTGTAACTTCAACTACATCTAGACATTACTCAGATATACTTGTAACTTGGAGGCAGTAGTGGAAGCATGTGCTAATGTGGAGAAAATCGTTTCTCCAATTTTCCTGTGCAGATCCATCTGATCAACTGGATGCACATTTTTAGTCTGAAATTCAAACGTTGCCTTTTTGTAATCGGTGATTACCTTCGGGTCTGGCACATGTGCTTGCAGAAACGCCATGTGCATTCTACCCTTCTTAGTGTCGAATGCCGACAATAGTCTGTGTTGAGCAGTTGATGTTTTCTTCCAGAATTAAGCATATGTGTTGCTTGTCAGCATCTAATTTTTCCTTTTTATCATATCGTACTTCTCAAAAGTACTCAACTTCAGTCCTATTTTGCTCGGCTCACTAGCTGGTGGAGTATCTGTAGGATTTTTGGGAAACACTATAGTCATGATTTGTTTGCTGCTTGTACTAAGGAGTGACCAATCAACCTCCAATTTGGTAGTGGATTGCATTCCCTTTTTGCCAGCCCTGTCGGGTGTTGGACTAGTTTTTGGCCTCTTGGTATGTAGTTGAAATTCTTTGGATGATACTTCAGTGACAGAAGGTGAAACATATTGCCTAGGCCTTTTCTCCTTAGGAGCTTGTGGTGTAGTCGTCTGTGAGACAGTGACTGGTGGGTCCTATTGTTCTATCTCAACCAAAGTGTTTGGTTCCCATTCTGTCTGGTTGGAGAACTTCTCTACCTCAGGTCTAGATGTGTGAACATATGGGATATTCTTATTTTTGACCCTCATCTCAGAAATTATCCCGCACGGATCATAGTGCCATGCGAAACTAACAAAAAACTTCATTTCTTTTAGTGGTTTGTTTGCTTCCTCCCCGGTGCCTCAGCTATTGCAAATGAATGATCCTATTTTCCATTTAATCCTAAGTTGTTGCTTCTTTTTCAGAGACACAAAATGAATGTCGTCTGAATTGATCATTTGTCTTATGTATTCCAGGGAAAAAATCCTCACGGGTAGATATTTGGGTAATTTGTATGGGGCCAATTCGCACCCATACACTCTGATCTCTGTGTGGTCCTAGTACAATTACCAGTCTCTAGTCTTTGTAAGGTCCGAGAGATGTAAAATCCTCTGAATTTCCTCGTTAATTCTAGGTTTGGGTCTGCGGCTGAGCATACTCACCACTAGGTGGTAGAGTTGCTCGATGAACTACTTGAAACTGAATTCTGTAGAGTTATGTTTGAGCAGCAAAGTCCATGTTGTCACTACCTGTGGTCTCCCATCTTTATCCATCTTTTTCATTGAAAAGGAAAATTTGTCCGCTTGAAAGAAAACGAACAGGTAAGCCAGTATTGAAGAATACCAAAACATGCCTTCTGTGGTGAAGTTGATGAATTGTTCATGAATGTTGTCTGCCAGGAATGTACTGTACTCGAACTAAGTAGTGGGTCTCTCATCGGTGGAAAAAATGGACAGAAATCCCAAGATGGGTTCATCCACCCATTGATCTGAAAAATATCCAAGTAAGGCACATAGTGACGTGATGACCTGGTTTCCCTTTACTGAGAATGGGGAGGAAGGATAAGGGGGGTTTGTAGTGGGGATTTGAGTGGATTGTGGGAGGAAAAGCTCAAAAATCTAATCTCTTTGGGGGAAATTCAGCTTCTAGTAGAGCTCCGTGATGATCTCGAGGTTGAAAGGTTAGGCGGATTTAGCTCTGGGTATCTGCATCATTTGGTCAATGGTTTCTGGTGTGATGAGGAAAATAATTTCTCCGGATGAAGACATAATGGCTCTTTGTTCAGGGATATAATGGGCCTGGCATTTGAGGATGAATTCAGGAAAGTGGTGAATCTGGGGGAAAAGATACAGGGGAAGATTTGACTCCCAGAGCCCAATTTCATCGCTCTGGTCAAGGAAAACCTCTTTGAGCCATGACTGCAAGTTCGCGAAGTCAAATTCACATCTGGTGTCTGTGATTAAATGATCTTTGTCCACCGGGGGGATCCTGTCAAGGTTGACAGGGGGCGGGAGGAAAGGATTTTCCTCAGCTTCTTTTCTCTTTAATTTTGGTGCCATCGCTGTAGAAAAACTTGCAAATAAAACAGTCGTTAGTGGGGATGATGGTGGCTTGGGACGTTTGACTGAAATGGAGAGAAAACGGGGAAAAATTCTCTGGTGCGATGAGAAAGGTATTTTCTAGAGAGACGACACAATAAACAATGGAAGAAAGAAGGGAAAGGATGGTTTTCAATGAATGGATATCCGTTGGGTGTGGGGGAAAGGTCAACAGGCTAACGGATAAGTTAGCCAGTAATAAATTGCCAATGGATTGTTTGGAGCGTGAGATGGAAGGTAATAATGAATGATGAATATGACCAGGAAACGTGGTGGGAGTTGATTGGGTAGTGACCTTGGTGAGAGGAATTGTAAAGGGCGGACAAGGGGAAAGGGACTGACAGAGTAATGAGATGTGACCTCTAGGAAAAACGTGGATGATGATGTCATGGGATGATGGGGCATGTCAGAAATGATAGGCGGTGGAAGTATGAACTAATGAATTTATGCCAGGTAGAGGAAAAGGGCCCACCAGGGAATATTCCATTCTGGACCGCCCCCCCCCTCCGTTAAAGATAGATTGGTCGGGGGGGTCCAAAAAACACCATGAGCCGTTGATTTGCACGCTTTCTTCTCAACCGCAGAGATGTGTGTGATATTTAAATGACATTCCGGACCCACCCCCCCCTCCATTAAAGGTAGAACGGATGGGGGGGTCCATAATCCAATCTAAGCTGTAGATCTAGGCACTGAAACTTGAGTCATCCAGATGTGTGCATATGTTATCTCTGATTCCAGACCCCCCCCACCCCCCACCGTTAAAGGTAGAATAGTCAGGGGGGGTCTGAAAAGACCTGTCAACTGTAGATCTAGGCACGAACCTCTGAGTCGTTCATACATGTGATGTGCTTAATTGTGAGTGTGAAGGCATATGTGCTCTAAAAACTTAGGATAAGTGTATATTGTGGGTTTTCCCAAGCTTTTCCATGTTTTAATCACCAAGGGGTTAGACATCAAACTTCGAACATCAAAGGTATGGTTCAACATCAATCATCATACTTGTTTTATTGAAGTAAAGCAAACTACCCTATGCTCTAACCTAATTACCTATGACAATTAGCCCAGATTAAACTGTTGGACTAAAAAAAATTACTCTATCTTGGGGCTATCTGACCAAGATTAGGCAGTCTGGTCAGATTTATTCACTAACCTAAATTACTTGGCTAAGATTGAACAGTTTAGCCAAGCTTATTCACTACTCCTATCAACATCAATTTAAAAGAAGATGGTCATGCTTGAAAAGTATGGACCAAGTCATTGTTATTGCATGGGGCTCTATTGAATTTCTTTTATGCCCTCTTTTATTATTTTTCTTTCTTTCTTTTTTCTTTTTCTTTTTTCTTTTCTTTTCTTTTCAAATTATTTGTAGAATGAAAAATCATTTGACAAACAAAAACATTTAAAGAGATAACATTTTAGTCACCAGTTGATCCTATAAATTATAGGGTTATAACAATGGCTCCACCTGGGGATGGTACTCTCCTTGTGAAGTGCCAAGAATCCTGATTCCTGATGTTCTGAAACTTTCTCCATAGTTACCTTTGTTGCTTGATTGGTTTTATTTTTGAAAATTGGAAGACATTGTTCAGTAGCTTAGGGCCTTCTCTGCGGGCTTCAACCATCTGATCAAATTTATTTCACTCAAAAACTTGTAAACAAAATGAACATGGTTTGTACAATGGAAGAGTGTGATTGCAGGTCCCTACTGAGGAGGTGAATAGTGCTTCAACATTCTTCCATTTACAGGTCCTCCTGACAGATTTGTCCCATCACTGTTGTTGAGCAAGAAGGCATTATTTCCTCTGAATGCTTGAATTATGTAAGGTCCCTTCCATAGACTTTCAAATTTTCCATGCTTCCCCTTATCTTCATTTCAAGCATCCCATCTCATAACCAAGTCACCTAGCTCAAAGTCATCCTCTTTAGTTCTTTTGTCAAATATATTTTTAATGCTATCTTGGACAACCTGAGTTTTATTGTATACTTCTTATCTGGATTGCTGCAATTGGATCATTTGGTTTATCCTTCTTTGGGAGTCATTTGGCTCAGCTTGCATCTCTTGCAGCAATTTCATGACAGGAACTCCTAAGGAAGTGGAAAAAAATTGCTTCAGTTCCATAGACCAACTGATATGGTGACATACCAATTGACCTCTTGGTGGTCAGTCTGTCAGCCCATAGTGTGAAAACCAGCTTGTTATGCCATGACTTTTTGTTTTCTTGCAACGTTTTCTTGATAATATTCACCAGGGTTTTATTTGATGACTCTGCCAACCCATTTCCCTATGGATAATAAGTGGTGGAATGTCCCAAACCAATATGATACTGGTTGCAGAAATCTATGAGCTTCTTAGATCGAAAAGCAGTTGCATTGTCAGTTATAATCTTTCTAGGACATCCAAAACGAGACAAGATATTATTTTCAAGAAATTTAATAATGACAGAATCAGTAGCTTGCCTGCTTGGTACAGCTTCGATCCATTTTGTTAAATAATCTGTAGCAGTAAGAATCCACCTGTGCTGGCTAGAAGAGGGAGGATGTATTTCTCTGATGAAGTCTAATCCCCATTGTTGGAAAGGAGCTTCAACAGATATTGGTTTCAGGGGCAAAAAAAGAAGCTTCTTTTTTCCCTCGAACACCTGGAATTTATGACATGAAGTCACTTTCTGATGCACATTTGCAAACAGTGTAGGCCAGTAGAACCCATCTCTGAGAATTTTATTAGCTGTGGTCTTCCAGCTCAGATGACCACCACAATCTCCTGCATGAAAATCCTGCAATACTTTGTCAGCTTCATCCTTCAACAGACAATTTAACAAAATACCTTTAGGATCCTTCCAATATAGATTGCCTTCTAGAATTCAGAATTTTAATGCTTTCAATTTCAAAAACATAGCTTTAGTTTTGGTCAGACCAGGGGGAGCTTGTAAGTTATGCAAAACAAATATGAGGTCTGCGTACCATGGAGAGTTCAGAAATGCCTCTTTCACGCTTGGAGTCACTTGCTCACCCTGTTCATCTACTGCAGCTAAGAAATTAATGTCAAGAGCATGGAAACTGGATTCAGCCACTAACTTTGTTAGACCTTGACCTTTAATCAGTTTAATAGGCTTAATCTCTATGTCATACTCCAGAATGATCGCAATCCATTTTCCTCTTCAACCGTCTGGATTGTCCTAAGTTAAAATGTCTTTTACTACTGCGTTTGGAACATACGCAATGGTATGAAAATGGAGAGTATATACTCTAAAATATTTTATGGCTTTCACCAGAGCAAAAGCTTGTTTCTCCATTATTTTATAATTCAAAGCAGCATCTCTTAAAGATTTACTGAAAAAGGCTATGAGTTGTTCATACCCTTCGTTTTTTTTATGTAGTAATATTGCTGCAATGGTATGTTCAGAAGCGAAAGAAGAAAGATAAAAATCTTTGGTGAAGTCAGGACTGATCAAGACTGGAGCCTGTGTGAGTGCACGTTTGACTTGTTCAAAATACTGCTTGGACTCAATGTCCCATTTTATTTTTGTGTCCTTTTTTAACATGTTTTTGATGTTCCTGAGAAGCTCGGCCAGGTTGGGTATGAATCTTCTTAGAAAGTTTATTTTTCCAATGAAACACTGTAACTCTTTGATATTTCTTGGGTGTTCGAATTTCTGAATGGCCTCGATTCTGCTGGGGTATATCTTAATTTCGTCCTTAGAGATTATGTTCCCTAGCAGTTTACCTTCCTCTAATCCAAAAAGGCTCTTCTTAGGATTCAAAGAAATCCCAAATTTCCTGCATTTCTCAAACACTCGTCTGAGATGTCGTAAGTGTTCATCATCATATTGGGAAAACACAGTTATGTCGTCCAAATAAATGACAATAAATTTGTCGAGTTCTTCCACAAAAGCGATGTCCAACGCTCTCTGGAAAGTGGCCCCGACGTTCATCAACCCAAAAGGCATTATCACATGCATGAAAGTACCCCATGGTGTTGTGAAAGCTATATTCTCTTGGTCATCTGGGTGAACAAGGACCTGGTTATAGCCTGAGAACCCATACAGTAAGGAGATTCGACTAGATCCAACCACCTTTTGTAATATGTGGTCCATTTTCGATAATGGGTAGTTGTCATTTAGAGAGACCTTGTTTAGATTTCAAAAATCAATGCAAAGCCTGATTTCCCCGGATTTCTTTCAGGTTGGGACCAGATTTGAAACCCACTTGCAAAATCATAATGGAACTATGATTTTAGCATCATACATCTTCTTGATTTTTTTTTCTATCAGGGGAAGTAACTTGGGATTGATTCTCCTAAGTTTCTACCTGAAATGTTTTTGATCTTCTTTTATTGGGATTCTATGTTGTACGATGCTCGTGTCATAAGATTTCAAGTCCTCGTAACCCCAGGAAAATACGTCTGAATATTCCTTGAAAAGTTCAATGTATTTGAGTTTCTGCTCAGGGGGTAATGATTTGGAAAGTTTTACCATCTTGGGTTTCTCTTCTGTCCCTATATTACAATCTTCAACTTCTTGACCACTGGCTTCAATTTTTGTTTTTTTAGCTACATCATTAAAATCAAAAAGGTCTTCTAAAGGAACTAAACCCCTAGGTAAAATATTACTCTTTAAATGCAAAACATCAGATTCTATCTCATCTTCACCTAACTCTACTAAATCTATCTTATTTACACTATCATTTCCAAAATTAGATCTATTTACATGTTCATCCTCATTTTCTAAGTCTATGTTTGTACACTCGAAATCATTTTTACATTGTAGAAAATATTCAATTTGATCATCATTACCAAATACCTGCCAATATATGATGTTGTCTGGGACAATCGGTCTGCACTTCACCTCCACCGTGTATGGGCGAGTGGAACGAAAATGTATCTTGCATGTGGCCACTGACGTGGCTAATCCATCTACTAAAATATTCGGTCCCCTGGGCATCACCTGCAAATCAACTTCAGTGAAACATTTAAGGGCATCCAGAACAACATTCCTATAAGCTCTGAGATGGGGATGTTTTGTTGCATACTCACCTTTGATTTGCTTGATAATTAATTTGGAATTTCCTCTTACCATGATTTGTTTGGCACCAACTTTCTTTAGAAGTTTCAGACCGAGAATCAAAGCTTCATACTCAACAATATTGTTAGTGCATTGAAAATTTAATTTGTAAGAATTGTTTTCCAAATACCTGGATTTGTGATTGTGCAACCAAACTCATGCTCCAGCTCCTTCTTTGCTTATAGCTCCATCAAATTCCATGCTCCATAAATCTGCTGGCAATTCTTCAATTATCACATTTTTCTTTCTGTCTGCCTCGGTAATTTCTTGCCCTTCGTTCGGACTAGATGTACCTTCTTCCAGCTGAGTGATTTGTTCTCCTGTATCACCGTCATTATATAGGATAAAGGAATCTAGGTCAGAATGTGCAGAGTACAGGGGATAGTTATGTGGATTTTCTTGGCTGCTGACCATATATTTCATCAACGTCTCTCTGTATAGTCTTCTTTGTTGCCCGAATACCGGGATGGTGGCATATGACATATCCAACTGTAAAGTACCTTTCAACTTGGCCCACCAAGACCTGGACAACAACATACCATATTTCAGGGGAATGTCTGCGACCACAACATCCATAACCATGCTTTTTGCTGGAATCTGAACTAGAGTGATACATAAGTCTTTGATCAAACCGATACATCTGACTTTGCTGGAGTCAAAAGAGTGTAAGTCCTTGTAAGGTCTGGTGACCTCAAGTCCCATCTTTTCCATCACTTCTTTAGGCATCAGCTTATGGGAAGCACCCAAATCTAACATAGCATTATGCAGAATCAGGTCGTGTATATTAAGGCTGATGTGAAAAGGAGCGACAACACCATTGTCGGTTTGGCCATCAACTTCAGGGCCGAACAGGAGTTCAGGTTGATCATCAGTAAGATTTACAATATCTGAATTATTCGTCGATCCAATAGTTAAAGCCTCCATGCCTATATCAAGTTCAATGCTCAGTGTTTTGATCACCTGCGATTAGTAAGCATCCTTACTCATCAGCTCGGAAAGGGGAATGGGAATTTTCACTTTGGCTAATTCCCCTTTGATGCTGAAAGGAGTAGGTGCTTTGCTTTGGCTCTGCAATTCTAATTTTTCCACCATAATCTTCTAGGCATAAGTATTTGGTGAATTGGTTGATGAAACCTTAGTCTGGGATGATCTTTTTAGAATAGTAAGGTTTCTTTTTGCTGGAGCTTCAGCGTTACCTTTCTCAGAGCTCTTCTCGGTAGAAGGCTCAGGGGCTCTCTTGGTTTCGACTATCTTCTTTGTTTCGGTCACCTTTTTGGGAAAACTATCGTCTGCCTTTTTACTTCATAGATTGTACTGCCAGTGTACCTCCATAATAGAATTTTCAAATGTTTTCCGTTCGATATATTCATCTTCCTCACTCACCTTTGTTTGAGAAAGAAGAAAAAGTTCTTGCTCTTCCTGGGTGAGGAAAATAGCTTTGTTATCGTGAATGCCCATGAGGTTTATGTGTGTATCCTCCAGTTCTTCAATTACTTCTTCTCCTTCATCAGCATAATTTTCCTATAGGGGCGCTCTGATCTATTGATCAGGACCCCTCCGCTCTCTTTGATCCCTAGGATATCTCTGTCGGATTTGAGGAGGGTTTCTTCTGAAGTTGGGATTCTGAATTTGAGGAGTTGGTTGGTTTTCTCTAGGAGGGTTTCTTTCAGATACAGTAAGTCTCTCCATCATCCTTTCTATTTCTCTAGCTAAGGAATCCAATTTGGAATCTGAAGAAGATGTGGAAGGTTCATCTTTAATTGTGACTCTCCTCTTCGTCCTCTGTCGTGCCCTTTTAGCCAATAGGTTAGCTTCCACACTTATTGCGCTTTTCTGCATGTCTTCCAGGGTGGTGGAATTTCTTTCCCTTAATTGATATGACATATCAGCGTCAAAACCGCCAGGGAATTTTATCAATGCTAAACCTTGTGGAGGCTTAATATCGGCTGGGATTGCATTATACAAATTGTTGAAGCGGGTGCAGTAATCTTGTACTTTCTCACCTTGATTCCTTCTGATGTTTTTGTATTCTGACAAGATCTGGAGAGGATTTTTCTTTACCTCCCATCTATCTAGAAAACTTCTTTGAAATGTTGTAAGGTTGAGCACTGAGGTAGCACGTAAACCTTTATACCATTTCTTAACGTCACCTGTCAAACTCTGCACAAACAATCTCATTTGAACGTCAGCTTCATCTACTTCTTGTAGGTCAAAATAGGAATTCATTTTATCAACATGTTGTTGTGCGTTCAAGGGCCCTATACCATCGACTTGAGGAAGTCTTTTTTGATAATCCTGGGGCATAGCATGTAGAGGTGTGGCCAACACCAAGGGAACATATTTGGTTGCCATGATAGGTGGAGGAGGTGGGACAACAACCTGAATGATAAGTGGGGCGGTGACAGAAGATGAGGATGAGGAGGGGCTAGATAGCACAGAGTGAGTGGTTTGAGGTTTTGTAGTTGGAGATAGTACTTCAGGTGTCTGAGGTTGTAGGGTTTTTGGATCTAAAACGATTTCAGTCACAAAGCTATCAGATTTCGTTCTAAACAGGCTTTGTTCGAAAATGGTATCAAATTCAAGCTCCTGAAGGGTAACAAGTTCCTCTAGAAGGGAAGGGGACCTCTGAAGGGGACTATGACTTCTTGAAACTTCTAAGACTGTCTTCTTTCTGAGTAACTGTTCTGGATTATCAGTTTCTATTGCAGGTTTTGGGTCTGGGTGAGATCGAGTATAAGCTCTTTTGGGAGCCAGATTTCTTTTTTAATTATATATATATATATATATATATATATATATAGTTTTATGAGTTTGAAAAATAATATGCACAAGCTTTAACAACCTCTAAACATTATTTCTTTTTCATATTTATGATTTGTTTAGAAACAAAGCTTTCTTCTAAGGGAAAGAAAATGTGGGGTTGAAAAGTTCTTCCCCAGTATGGTCGCCACTATGTTATCGCTCTGTAAATTCCCAGAGGTTGTTAGGGAAGAAGAAATCTACGAGAGGTAACTTTATCCAACCACTTCGAAATTGGAATCTAGCCCTACAAGCTTCAGAGAGGGATCTCTCTGTATGATTTAGATATGTTTTGAACTTAAGATATTAGGCTAGTTAAATAAATAAGATTGAAAAGGTTTTTTGTTTTTGTTGAGTTGGTTGAAAGGGCTTTACGCATCCATTGGGCAATGGGGTCTGTGTTATAGAGATAAAACTCTAACTAGAAACAAAAGATTATTTTCATAGGGCAGGATAATGCATTCGTTGGATTCTTTTTGTAGTAAAATGATGAAAAGCAGAAAAGATGAGAAGATCAATTAAAGTAAAGAAGAAGTTAAGAATTTCTTCACTGTAATATCAGAAGATAAACATTAAGATCTTTCAAAGTCTGAAACAGGGTATACAAAGATAAATCCTGCAGCATGCGTTACTTTTAAAATATTTAGATTAGAAAACAATATGACAACTGAGCAAGAAAACATTAAACATAGAAAAGAAAACATCACCAATGAATAACATGCGAGAATCCTGTGAAAATGCCTCTTTGTATTAATGGAAGATCTCTTGAAAAAGATTACAGTCTTGTAGCTTGCAGGGCGTAAAGATCAACCCTCAATACTTTAAAGTCTGAAGTATTTATAATTGAAATTACAAACGATCCTGTCATTAAAGATCAATATGTGGCAAATCTAAATTTAGCTAACTAACTTAACATGATACAAAAATCTAGGAAACTGTTTGATGATGTGTCGAAACTTCATGTTGTTTTCTGGGTGAACCGTTGGGGAAGCCTCTGCACGACCTCGTCTTACTGGATAGCTAACTAGGCTTGGACACCTCATCGACTAATCGATCAGATTGCAAATCTCTTCCCATCGAAGTTGATTGGGAACACTGACTTTGAGCAACCTTCGGTACACTTCATCCATCTCTATGTACTTGGAAAAAGTTGGCTTGATGATGAAGATGTACCGGATCTCATGTTGTATACTAATGTCCAACTGTAAAGCATCCAAGAATGTCTTACCAGTGATACTGCCTTGTATCCCTGAGAATTTCAAGCTATACTTAGCCACAATGGCTAGTCTCTTTTTATAATTGGGGAGTGTCATCAATTTGTCTTTTATAACTTTCAAACCAGGAAGGCCTTTCTTCTGCAGAGCTTCGATCTTGCTGAAGAATTTTTACACTCATGTGTCCATGGTCTGGACCTTTTCCTCCAGCTGTAGCATTAGTCCTCTCTTGGTCAGGACCCTTTTGACCTCAAAGATGGTCTCTGTCCTATCTTCAATCTTCAGATCCTCTATCTCCTCTCTGGTTTTGGAATTCAGAAATTTGATTATCTCAGTAGCTTATGTAGGCATCTCTCCTAGTTCTACTCTTATCTTCTCGATGGCCTGCTTACTTCTTTTCACCATCTCATTTTTCTCGAACATGATTTGTATCATCAGCCATATTTCATTCATGGACTTGGTGATATTCGTCCAGATACTTTCCTTGACCTCAACAAGTGTTTTGCCTGCCACTGTTTGCTTCTGAATTTGTTGTAATTCCTGTTTGAGTTGGTCTAATGTCTGCTTCTCCTTGGAGTAGTTGGTTTGATAAGAAGACTTGAGTTCTTGGAGGTTCTCAATATCCTTTTTGAGTCTACTAATCTCTGTCTCTTGCAAATTCATGTGTTCCATGGATTTAGCCAGCTCAACTGTCTTCTCCATAGCTGTCAGAGGAGTTGTCGAGGGGATTTTTGCTACAGACACTGTGCTCACTCCTCTGAGTGGAAATGCGCTCAATGGAATGACCTTCATGGGTTTTGAATTCTCCTTTTCTTTCACTATTTTTTCCATTTCCGCTTCCATTTCCTTCAATTGTGCATTCTGCTCCATGATCAGTTTGAGCATCTCATCCTTTTCTCCTTCAGTCTTCGCTATTTCCTTTGTCTGTGAGTCTTTTGTGGGTGGTAGTTTTAATTGTTTCCTCAGAGATGTTATATCGGCATTTTTCTTTTTGAGAATCTCCTCGACTGCTTTCATGTTTGAGGGATCATATCTGATCTTGAGGACCAGTTCCTCCAATGTCTTAATCCTGTTATCCTTGGCAAAGGACGATATTTTTTCTAAATTCAACTGTGTCTGGACATTATTCAGAGATACTTGTAACTTGGAGGCAGCAGTGGATTCATGTGCCAATGTGGAGAAAACCATTTCTCCAGTTTGCCTATGTAGATCCATCTGATTAGCTGGATGCACATCTTTAGTATGAAACTCAAACATTTCCCTTTTGTAATCAGTGATTACCTTCGGGTCTGGCACCTGTGCTTGCAAAAATGCCATGTGCATTCTACCCTTCTCAGTGTCTAATGATGACAGTAGTCTATGTTGAGCAGTTGATGTTTGCTTCCAGAACTGAGCATATGTGTTGTTGGTCAGCGTCTGATTTTTCTTTTTTATCAAATCGTACTTCTAAAAAATACTCAACTTCGATCCTATTTTTCTCGGTTGGCTGGCTAGTGGAGTATCTGTAGGATTTTTGTGCAACACTGTATTCGTGATTTGTTTGCTGCTTGTATTAAGGAGTGACCGATCAACCTCCAATGTGGTAGTGGATTTCATTCCCTTTTCGCCAACCCTATCAAGTGTTGCACTAGTTTTTGGCCTCTTGGTATGTAGTTGAAATTCTTCGGATGATACTTCAGTGACAGAAGGTAAAACATCATGCCTAGGCCTTTTCTCCTTGGGAGCCTGTGGTGTAGTCATTTGTGAGATAGTGACCGGCGGGTCCTGTTGTTCTGTCTCAACCAGAGTGTTTGGCTCCCATTCTTTCTGGTTGGCGAACTTCTCTACCTCAGGTCTGGATGTGTGAACATACGAGATATTCTTATTTTTGACCCTCATCTCGGAAATTATCCCGCACGGATCATAGTGCCATGCGAAACTAACAAAAAACTTCATTTATTTTAGTAGTCTGTCTGCTTCCTCCCCGGCACCTCAGCTATTGCAAATGAATGATCCTATTTTCCATTTAATCCTAATTTGTTGCTTCTTTTTCAGAGACACAAAATGAATGTCGTCTGAATTGATCATCTACCTTATGTATTCCAGAGAAAAAATCCTCACGGGTAGATATTTGGGTAACTTGTATGGGGCCAATTCGCACCCATACACTCTGATCTCTATGTGGTCCTGGTACAAGTACCAATCTCCAATCTTTTTAAGGTCCGAGAGATGTGAAATCCTATGAATTTCCTCGTTAATTCTAGGTTCGGGTCTGCCGCTGAGCATACTCACCACTGGGTGGTAGAACTGCTCGATGAACTGCTTGAAACTGAATTCTGTATAGTTATGTCTGAGTAGCGAAGTCCACGCTGTCACTGCCTGTGGTCTCCCATCTTTATCCATCTTTTGCATTGAAAAGGAAAATTTGTCCGCTTGAAAGAAAACGAACAGGTAAGCCAGTATTGAAGAATACCGGAACATGCCTTCTGTGGTGAAGTTGATGAATTGTTCGTGAATGTTGTCTGTCAGGAATGTACTGTAGTTGAAATGAGTAGTGGGTCTCTCATCAGTGGAAAAAATGGACAGAAATCCCCAGATGGGTTCATCCACCCATTGATCCGAAAAATATCCAAGTAAGGCACATAATGACATGATGACCTGGTTTCCCTTTACTGAGAACAGGGAGGAAGGATAAGGGGGGTTTGTAGTGGGGAGCTGACTGGATTGTGGGAGGAAAAGCTCAAAAATCTGAGCTCTTTGGGGGAAAGACAGCTTCTGGTAGAGCTCCGTGATGATCTCAAGGTTGAAAGGTGAGGCGGATTCGGCTCTGGGTATCTGCATCATTTGGTCAATGGTTTCTGGTGTGATGAGGAAAATAATTTCTCCGGACGAAGACATAATGGCTCTTTTTTCAAGGATATAATGGGCCTGGCATTTGAGGGCGAATTCGGGAAAGTGGTGAATCTAGGGGAAAAGATATAGGGGAAGATTTGACTCCCAGAGCCCAATTTCATTGATCTGGTCAAGGAAAACCTCTTTGAGCCATGACTGCAAGTCCGCGAAGTCGAATTCGCATCTGGTGTTTGTGATTAAATGATCTTTGTCCACCAGGGGGATCCTGTCGAGGTCGAAAGGGGGCAGGAGGAAAGGATTTTCCTCAGCTTTTGTTCTCTTTGATTTTGGCGCCATCGCTGTAGAAAAACCTACACATAAAATAGTCGTTAGTGGGAATGATGGTGGCTTGGGACATTTGACTAAAATGGAGAGAAAATAGGGAAAAATGCTCTGGTGCGACGGGAAAGGTATTTTCCGGTGAGACGACACAATAAGAAATGGAAGAAAGAGGGGAGATGTTGGTTTTGAGTGAACGGATATCTGTTGGGCGTGGGGGATAGGTCAGCAGGCTAACGGATAAGTTAGCCAGTAATAAATTGCCAACAGATCGTTTGGAGTGTGATATGGCAGGTAATAATGAATGAAAAATACGACCACGCAACGTGGCAAGAGCTGATTGGGGAGTGACCTTAGTGAGAGGACTTGTAAAGGGAAGACAAGGGGAAAGGGACTGGCAGAGTAATGAGACATGACCTCTAGGAAAAACGTGGATGATGACATCATGGGGTGATGGGGCATGTCAGAAATGATAGGCGGTGGAAGTCTGAACCAATGAATTTATGCCACGTAGAGGAAAAGGGCCCACTAGGGAATATTCCATTCCAGACCCCCCCCCCTCCATTAAATATAGATCGGTCGGGGTGGTCTGAAAAATGCCATGAGCCGTTGATTTGTGTGCTTTCTTCTCAACCGCAGATCTATGTGTGATATTTAAATGACATTCTGGACCCCCCCCCTCCATTAAAGGCGAAACGAACTGGGGGGGTCCGTAATCCAATCTAAGCCGTAGATCTAGGTGCTGAAACTTGAGCCGTCCAGATGTGTGCATATGTTATCTCTGATTCTGGACCCTCCCCCCACCGTTAAAGGTAGAACGGTCGGGGGGGGTCCAGAAAGACCTGTCAACCGTAGATCTGGACGCGAACCTCTGAGCCATTCATACATGCATTGTGCTTAATTGTGAGCGCGAAGGCATATGTGCTCTGAAAACTTAGGATAAGTGTATATCGTGGGTTTTCTCAAGCTTTTACATGTTTTAACCACCAAGGGGTTAGACATCAAACTTCGAACATCAAAGGTATGGTTCAACATCAATCATCAAACTTGTTTTTATTGAAATAAATCAAACTTCCCTATGCTCTAACCTAATTACCTATGACAATTAGCCCAAATTAAACTGTTGGACTAAAAAAATTACTCTATCCTGGGGCTATCTGACCAAGATTAGGCACTCTGGTCAGATTTATTCACTAACCTAAATTACTTGGCTAAGATTGAATAGTTTAGCCAATCTTATTCACTACTCCTATCAACATCAATTTAAAATAACTTGTCCATGCTTGAAAAGTATGGACCAAGTCATTGTTATTGCATGGGGCTCTATTGAATTTGTTTTATGCCCTCTTTTATTATTTTTCTTTCTTTCTTTTTTCTTTTTCTTTTTCTTTTCTTTTCTTTTAAAACTATTTGTAGAATGAAAAATCATTTGACAAACAAAAACATTTAAAGAGATAACATTTCAGTCACCAGTTGATCCTATAAATTATAGGGTTATAACAAGAACTACGGAAAGATTGCAACACCTCTCACTACTCTCCTCAAAAAGAATTCTTTCACTTGGACTCCAGTCGCTGCTCAAGCTTTTCAAACCTTGAAGATGACCATGTGCACCACTCTGGTTATGGCCCTTCCTGATTTCACCAAGACCTTTGTGTTGGAATGTGATGCCTCAAGGAAAGGAATCGGCATTGTCCTTATGCAAGAGGGTCGACCTTTGGCCTTCACCAGCAAGCAACTGTTTGAAAGGAATCTAGGAAAACCCATTTATGAAAAGGAAATGTTGGCTATTCTGCATGTCGTTGATCTGTGGCACCCTTATCTCTTGAGGAAATTCTTCCAAATCAAGACTGGCCATCAAAGCCTCAAGTACTTTCTGTAATAATACATTTCCTCCCAGGAGCAACAAAAATGGGTGACTAAGCTCTTTGGTTATGATTATGAGATCATTTAAAAGAAGGGAAAAGACAATGTAGTGGTGGATGCATTGTCCCAAAAATATGAAGAAGAAGGATCCCTTTTTCCTCTTTCCTTCATTGTACCCGATTGGATCCAAGTTGTACACCATGAATGGCTTCAAGATCCCAAAAGTTCGCATTTGATCCAGCAATTGCAGACCAAGGCTCCGGCTCCCCAGGGTACTCTTGGATCCAGGATGAGCTTCGATACAAAGGTCGTTTGTATTTAAGTAAACAATCAAAGCTTAAATCCACGGTACTTTCTGAGCTTCATGCTACACCCACAGCATGGCACTTAGGGTTCACCGAAAACATATGACAGAGTCAAACGTTCTTTTTTCTGGGCTGGTATGAAACAGGACATCCGTAATTTTGTCACTGAATGTGAGGTGTGTCAATGTAACAAGGGAGAAACATTCAAATCTCTGGGCACACTACAACTGCTTCCGATTCCACCGGCTATTTGGAAGGATATCTCTATGGACTTTATTACCATCTTACCCAAATCATGGAATAAATTAGTC
>JZKD02S1708732.1:658192-675185 GCA_000966675.3 Picea glauca
CTCTGAACGTCAATTTGCAGAAGGGGATCAGGTGTTTCTGCGACTACAACCATACAAGCAAACTTCCCTCAAGGCTGAGCATTGTCAGAAGCTAGCACCCAAATTTTATGGTCCTTATACAGTTCTCAGGCGGGCGGGACAAGTCGCATATCAGTTAGCTCTACCCAGTCAGTCGAAGCTACATCCAGTTTTTCATGTTTCATGCTTAAAGAAGTTGATTGGAACTAGGTGCAAAATTCAAACCAACCTTCTTGAGTTAGCTGAAGAAGGATCCATTTGGCTACAGCCAAAAGCAGTTTTGGACCAGTGTGAGCATCACCTACGTCCGAGAACCATCAAGGAAGTGCTAGTCCAGTGGAAAGATACGAATCTAGCAGATGCCACTTGGGAACTAGCTACCATTCTGCAGCAGTTTCCTCATCTCAAGCCTTGAGGACAAGGCTATTTTTAAGGGGGCGGACATGTTAGGGTCCTAACCTGCACATAGGTAGATCAATATATTCGGATGTAATAAAGGTCAATATTAATAAGGACTTTCAATAAAATAGAATAAGGAGGATGTAAGAAGACCTAATAGAAGCTTCCGCTTCTAGAAGGATCTTCCTCTAGATGCTTCTCTTGATAGACATATTTAGTATAAATAAGGGTCGATGGTATGAAAACCCTAGCTGGGAGATTATTGTAACAGAGCATTTCTCAATTGGAGGTTGCCCTCTCGAAGAGGCCTATGAACATTGCTTTCTGAATCAAAGTGATATTTATGTTGTTGTTCTTATATCATTATTGTGTTATTGTGGAGATTATGCTGAATATATTACTATTATTCTGTCATTTCTAACATTTTATTTTTGTTCTGCATATTTATTATATCTTGTATCTTGCATCATGATGGAAATGGATGATTGGATTTGGCTAATGTTTTCTGGTATGGGAGGATGATGAATAGGGGAGTTATGCCTTTTCCTTGGAGGATGAGAACCTAGCAATGGGTCACACCTAGCATTTTGTTAATCCCCGGGAATTCACCAATGTCAAAGTAGTTGACATGGTGACCTAAAATAAAATCAGCCCATAATTTCCTAAGGAAAAACAAAGGCACCTCCCTATTATTGCAAGGAGGATTGTCAAAGGCCATGAACCACCTATCCATCCAATTTGCTACCAAAGTTTGGTAGGTGTACCAATCCATGGAAATGTTTTTCTTTGTGATTAGAGGTTGTGTTTTGATTCTAGGTTTAATAAAAAAATGTCATCATATCTTGTTTTGAAATGTTGAGGTCTCTGACTTGGTTTCTATCTACACCCATCATATAATAGTCAAGCAGTCTAGCCCTATAATAAAAAATGTGTGATAAATGGCCTTGGTAATTTCCATTCGAAGTAAAAATGGTATCCAATGATGTGGCTAGTGAAAGTTGTGAGGTCTCTCTGGAATTTTTAAAATCTTGTATAAGGGTTCTTATTGACCTCAACATTGCATCAATTTCAAAGTTTACATTTCCATGCTCTAGGTTGGGGTTTGGTCTGTGTTCATGTGGTCATGATGGGTTTGGGTTTTCTCCAGGTGCAAGATCCATTTATTTAAGTATGCTACATTCAAATAGGGGAAAATAATTTTTTTATTTATTTTTATAATTTAAAATGTTATGAAGCACAAAAACAATAAGGTTTAGAAACTTACCTAAAGCTAATCAAACACCACGTCAATAGATTCCTACAGTTCCGAATCAATCTCTCCTCAAATTTCACTCCTCGATTTTCTTAAGAAATGGAAAAAAAAAATGGCGCGGTCTATTAGTAACAATGGACCAGTCGCAACCCTTTTTCCCAATTTACACTACAAGATTGCATAATCATTCTAGGACTATGTAGGCATTCTAGGAATGTGCACATTTTCTAGGAAGGCACATGCATTCTAGGAATGTACATGCATTATTGAAAAATCCTAATTGGTGTTGAATTGGAAGCCAGTGTGGCAGTTTGGGGAATGTCGAGACTACAGGCTCACAAAATCATGCAAGTTTCTAAGAACATGAGCATGTTTGTGTATGTGTGTTAGGGTCCTAACCCGCACATAGTTAGAGCAATATATTCAGATGTAATAAAGGTCAATATTAATAAGGCCTTTCAATAAAATAGAATAAGGCGGATGTAAGAAGACCTAATAGAAGCTTCCGCTTCTAGAAGGATCTTCCTCTAGATGCTTCTCTTGATAAACATATTTATTATAAATAAGGGTCGAGGGTATGAAAACCCTAGCTTGGAGATTATTGTAACAGAGCATTACTTGACTGGAGGTTGCCCCCTCGAAGAGGCCTGTGAACATTGCTTTCTGAATCAAAGTTTTATTTCTATTGTTGTTCTTATATCATTTATGTGTTATTATGGAGATTATGTTGGTTATATTACTATTATTCTGCCATTTCTAGCATTTTATTTCTGTTCTGCATACTTTTTATATCTGGTATATTACAAGTGGTATCAGACCACTTTCCTTGGCAGAAATTGTGGGAATTTTTTTTTAGGGTAGAGACGTATTCTGGCGTCTTTAAGCAACAGAGATATGTTGTTACATGCATAAACCTGCGGTTGAGGGATTCATACACGCAGGAAATACAAGTGGTTCTTAAGCGCACATCTGTTGGCCACCCTTGTAACCCTTGTTGGTACCCCTTCAAGTGGTAGTGCATCAGACAGCACCTGTGTACAGAATCGGCCTAGATTTCCTGAAGCCCTCTTTAGATAAACCGATCGATCGCCTGACTACTATAGTGCCACCGAGAACATCACTCGGGAAGATAATCTCTAGTACTTGGGTAGTCGGGTAGTATGGCTAAGGGTATGGTCTATCCTCCTTAGTTAGTGCCCTGAGATATTGGGCCAAGTACTATTGTTGGACCCCGCACGTATATTAGAGAGCTATAGCATAGGGCAAACCCTTGTCTGTAGAACCCTTGAATACCTAACCCTTGGGGGACAGAAACATAAACAAATTAAAACAGGCAAGATATATTGCCACACAACTATGTTAGGGTTGCCAAATCACTACACTTTTCTTACTGGTTAAGAATTTCGGGATCTCATCGCTGCAGTATTCTTCAGACCGGAGTATAACTCCACAGGTGTAAAATAAAAATAAAATAAAAAAGTTTGGAAATTTTTTCACCATTATTTGAGACCTATTCCATTAGAGCCATCTCTTCGCCCTTATCACATTCTCCCATATCATTTTTTGGAAAAAAATTTGACCCACCTGCCCCTTTTCAGTTCACCCATCCTCATGGCCCATTCCCGTAGCCAAGACCTGGAAGCTCACTTCAACACCTTGCAATTTGGTTTCCTCGATACCCAAAAAGAAGTGAAACAAAACAGTGCCACTGTTGCCTCCATCGATACATCCATCAATACAACCATAAATACAACCATGCAGTCCTCAATGGAGGAAGTCAAACAAGAACTGACCACCGAGCTTGAATCTGTCTTTGCATCACTCTGCACCAAACTGAAGATCCCTAGAGAGGACCCTTTCTCTGACGCACCTTCAAAGACTGAAGGTGAACATTCCTCCCATTCCCATACCTTTCAGTACCATCACATTCAACGTGACCTATGCCTTCCTTGGGTGGATGTGACCAAATTTGATGGCTCGGACCCCACTGGTTGGGTAACCCAAATGGAACATTATTTCTCTTTATACAAAATTATAGATGACTTGGCCAAACTCCGGTATGGTGTTCTCCATCTAGATCAAGAACGTTGGCAATGGTGGCAATGGAGAAAAACTTCCCATCAAGGGTATATTGCTTGAACCCAATTTGTGACTAAGCTTTATGAACGCTTTCACACTAACACCAACCATTTGGGCCATTTGACAAAGTTGAAACAATCAAGAACAGTAGAAGACTTCTTAGTTGCCTTTGAGTTCCTGGATTTTCGAACAGAGGGCATGACTGATGCTTTCTTTCGAGAATGTTTTATCAGTGGCCTCAAGGATGAGATTCAAGCCCATGTCCTCATGGCTCAACCTTCGATTTGGGTTGAGGCTACTAAAAAAGCTAAAGAAGCACAACATATTGTATCCTCTCAAAACCATAAACCCTCCTTTATCCCTCGCCCTAAACCCGTAAATCCCACTACTTCCTCTGCCCCATTAAAGATCCAAAAATTGACCAGGGCTGAAATGGTTGAACGCCAACTCAAAGGCCTTTGTTATAATTGTGATGACAAATATTTCCCGGGCCACAAGTGTAAGGAACAAAAGATTTTTATGGCCATCTCTAAGGATATTTCGGAAGAGGATGTTGAAACTCCCCTTGTGTTTGAGTCACCTGAAATCACTGACATAACCCCTCCCTCAGATCCTCTCAAAGTGGAACCGATCATTTCCCTCAATGCTCTCACTAGCTTCTCCACCCCCCAAACCCTCAAGTTAATCAGTTACATCAAGCATCGGAAGTTCATCATTCTGGTTGATAGTGGAAGCACCCATAATTTTATTCATCGCCGTATTGCCCAAGAAACTCATTGCTACATCCATGTCGTCAACAATTTCCAAATCATGATTGCTAATGGGGATTCCATGAAATGTGGAGGGCACTGTGAAAATGTGTGTCTCCAAATCGGTGACTACCACCTAAAATCCCATATGTTTTCTATAGACATGGACGGTTGTGACATTGTGTTGGGTGCAAACTGAATAAGGACTTTGGGTCCCATTCTCATGGATTTTAAGGAATTAACCATGAAATTCGACCAGGAAGGCCACCAATATAAATTCCAAGGCATCATTGTTGGTTCACCTGAGGTCATTAGTTCTCATCGCATGGAAAAGCTGCTAAAAAAAGGTCATTCTAGTGTCATGGCCCAACTCCATGCCATACAAGCAACAGAGACACCCCCAGTGCCGCAAGACCTCCAAGCCCTCCTTTCTAAACATCAAATGGTATTTTCCACTCCCCAAGCACTCCCTCCTTCCTGCGGTGTTCATGATCATTCCATTCCCCTTGTACCCGGAAGCCTTCCTCCCAATATCCATCTGTATCACCACCCCTTTTCAAAAAAAAATGAAATTGAGAAAATGGTCCAGGAACTCCCTAATGCAGATGTTATATGCCCTAGTACGAGACCTTACTCTTCTCCTGTAGTCATGGTCATGAAGAAAGAAGGTTCTTAGAGAATGTGTCCTAACTTTCGTGCCCTCAACAAACTGACTATTAAAGACAAATTTCCCATTCCTATCATTGATGACCTCCTGGATGAATTGAGTGGTGCCCAAGTATTTACTAAACTTGATCTTCACTCGGGCTATCACCAGATACGTATGAAAGAGGCATACATTCCCAAGATGGCCTTTCGAACTCATGAGGGCCACTATGAGTTTTTGGTCATGCCTTTTGGCTTGTGTAATGCCCCCTTCACCTTCCAAAGCCTCATGAATCATGTCTTTCGTCCCTTTCTCTGTCATTTTGTCTTAGTTTTCTTTGATGATATCCTCATCTATAGAAAATCCTAGACAGACAATCTTACTCATGTGGATCGAGTTCTCCATCTACTCTCTCAACGCCAAATTTTCCTAAAACAGTCTAAATGTGCTTTTGGTGCCTCAGAAGTAGAATACTTGGGTCATCTAGTTGGCAAGGAGGCGTTAGGGTGGATCCGAAAAAGATTGAAGCTATGCAAGACTGGCCGCACCCAAAGACTCTCAAAATCTTGCATGGATTTCTGGGCTTAACAGGGTATTATCGCAATTTTGTTAAGAATTATGGAAAGATTGCAGTAACTCTCATTGCTCTTCTCAAAAATAACTCTGTCACTTGGACTCCAACCATTGCTCAAGATTTCCAAACCTTGAAGATGACCATGTGCACCACTCTGGTTTTGGCCCTTCCTGATTTCACAAAGACCTTTGTGTTGGAATGTGATGCCTCAGGGAAAGGAATCGATGTTGTCCTTATGCAAGAGGCTTGACCTTTGGCCTTCACCAGCAAGCAACTATCTGAAAGGAATCTGGTCAAACCCATCTATGAAAAGGAAATGTTGGCTATTCTGCATGTTGTTGATATGTGGCACCCTTATCTCTTGGGGCAACGTTTCCAAATTAAGACAGACCATCAAAGCCTCAAGTACTTTCTGGAACAATGCATTTCCTCCTTGGAGCAACAAAAATGGGTGACTAAGCTCTTTGGATATGATTATGAGATAATTTACAAGAAAGGAAAAGACAATGTGGTGGTGGATGCATTGTCTCGAAAATATGAAGAAGAAGGATCCCTTTTTTCCCTTTCCTTCATTGTACCAAATTGGCTCCAAGCTGTTTGCCAAGAATGGCTAAAAGATCCCAAAAGTTTGCATTTGATCCAGCAATTGCAGACCAATGCTCCAACTCCCCCAGGGTACTCTTGGCTCTAGGATGAACTTCGATACAAAGGCCATTTGTATTTAAGTAAACAATCAAAGCTTAAATCCATGGTACTTTCTGAGCTTCATGCTACACCCACATCGGGGCACTCCGGGTTCACCAAAACCTATGACAGGGTCAAACGTTCTTTTTTCTGGGATGGTATGAAACAAGACATCCGTAATTTTGTCATTGAATGTGATGTGTGTCAACGCAACAAGGGAGAAACAATCAAATCTTCAGGCACACTACAACCTCTTCCGATTCCACCTACTATTTGGAAGGATATCTCTATGGACTTTATTACCGGCTTACCCAAATCGGGAAATAAATCAGTCATAATGGTGGTTGTGGATCGCCTTTCCAAGTATGCTCATTTATGCGCTCTTCAAGACCCATTTACTGCATCCATGGTGGCTCAAATTTTCATGGACCAGGTCTTCAAGGTTCATGGCATGTCGCACTCTATTGTTTATGATCGTGACCCAACTTTCACAAGCAATTTTTGGCAAGAACTGTTCAAGCTACAAGGCACCCAATTGCATCTCATCACAGCTTATCATCCCCAGACTGATGGTCAAACAGAAGTTGTCAACAAGTGTTTGGAAACATATCTGAGGTGTTTTTCCTCTAAAAAGAAAAATCAGTGGGCTCAATGGTTACCCCTAGCTGAATGGTGGTACAACACTTCCTACCATACAGCTACACGCATGACTCCTTTTGAAGCGGTATATGGACAAAAGCCACCTTCAGTTCTCTCATACTTACGGAGTACCTCGAAGGTCCAGGCGGTTGACCAAACACTTACAGTTCAAGAGGATATTCTCCATACCCTCAAAGAGAACTTGGTCATGGCACAGAATCGCATGAAGCAACAAGCAGATCAAGATCACTCTGAACGTCAATTTGCAGAAGGGGATCAGGTGTTTCTGCGACTGCAACCATACAAGAAAAATTCCCTCAAGGCCGAGCATTGTCAGAAGCTAGCGCCCAAATTTTATGGTCCTTATACAATTCTCAAGCATGTGGGACAAGTCACCTATCAGTTAGCTCTGCCCAGTCATTCGAAGCTACATCCTGTTTTTCATGTTTCATGCTTAAAGAAAGTGATTGGAACTAGGTGCCAAATTCAAACCAACCTTCCCGAGTTAGATGAAGAAGGATCCATTTGGCTACAGCCAGAAGCAGTTTTGGACCAGCGTGAGCATTGCCTGCGTCAGAGAACCATCAAGGAAGTGCTAGTCCAGTTGAAAGATACAACTTTAGCAGATGCCACTTGGGAACCAACTACCATTCTGCAACAGTTTACACATCTCAAGCCTTGAGGACAAGGCTATTTTTAAGGGGGCGGACATGTTAGGGTCCTAACCCGCACATAGTTAGAGAAATATATTCAAATGTAATAAAGGTCAATATTAATAAGGCCTTTCAACAAAATAGAATAAGGCGGATGTAAGAAGACCTAATAGAAGCTTTCGCTTCTAGAAGGATCTTCCTCTAGATGCTTCTCTTGATAAACATATTTAGTATAAATAAGGGTCGAGGGTATGAAAACCCTAGCTTGGAGATTATTGTAACAAAGCACTACTCGACTGGAGGTTTCCCCCTCGAAGAGGCCCGTGAACATTGCTTTCTGAATCAAAGTGTTATTTCTATTGTTGTTCTTATATCATTTATGTGTTATTGTGGAGATTATGCTGGTTATATTACTGCTATTCTGCCATTTCTAGCATTTTATTTATGTTCTGCATACTTTTTATATCTGGTATATTACAAGCATGTTAGGGTCCTAACCCACACATAGTTAGAGAAATATATTCGGATGTAATAAAAGTCAATATTAATCAGGCCTTTCAACAAAATAGAATAAGCAGATGTAAGAAGACCTAATAGAAGCTTCCGCTTCTAGAAGGATATTCCTCTAGATGCTTCTCTTGATAAACATATTTAGTATAAATAAGGGTCGAGGGTATGAAAACCCTAGCTTGGAGATTATTGTAACAGAGCACTACTCGACTGGATGTTGCCCCCTTGAAGAGGCCCGTGAACATTGCTTTCTGAATCAAAGTGTTATTTTTGTTGTTGTTCTTATATCATTTCTGTGTTATTGTGGAGATTATGCTGGTTATATTACTGTTATTCTGCCATTTCTAGCATTTTATTTATGTTTTGCATACTTTTTATATCTGGTATATTACAATGTGCACATTCTTGGGCACCCCATTGCCACTTTTTTTATCATCATATTCATTCGAGTGGCCTTAAGAATATTTGTAGATTCGGTACAAAGGGGAAATTACTCCTTTTCATCTTATAGTAGTGGTGTTACATCAAAGAGGGATGAAGATTTATTATCATGTATGTGATGAGGTGTTGTACAAGGATTATGGAATGTGTATTCCAAGTGACATTGAATGTAGGACCATGTTGATTAGAGAGGCCCACACTTCTAAGGTAGAAGGCCATTTTAGAGTTGGGAAGGCACTATTGAATCTACAAAAGTATGAATATTGATCATATATACATTATGATGTTTCCATGTTCATTCAAACTTGTGTGTTTGTTGTACTTATAAGCTAGCTAACAAGAACCTAGGTTTGTACACGACATTTTCTTTCCCAAATTGGCCTTGGGAGAGCATCACCATTAATTTTCTTGGAGGATTTTCAAAGACTGGGCATGGACATAAATACTTTTTAGTGGTGGTTAACTAGTTTAATATGATGTCTCAACTGACTCTATCAAGAACATGATTGGACAAGAGAGAACTAAGCTCTTATTTTAACAAATTTGATACACTTTGGATTGTTTTCATCCATAATCTCAAACAGAGATAGTAGATTTCTAAGTTACTTCTAGAAAACATTATGAGGAATGATGGACATAAGTTACTTCCTAGTATTGTTGATCCACCTACCCAAACTAATTTAATCCATTTATATTATGATGGGTACTGTGCTTGCACTTACATCAGTCTAAGTGTGACTCTCAGTGCTAACAATATGTTTCTTTCAAGATCATTTAGCAAGTGGATGGATTTACCTTCATACATTGGGATATAATATGTCATCCATGCAAAGAATCTCAAATTGTTTGAACCTTGAATTCCTGATGAGGAGGAGCCAGAGTTTCCTATCTTGCCTTCAATTGAAGATTTGACATCTAAGGTATAACTACAGCTGAGGGAATATGACATTCTACAGAGAAAAACTCATGAGAACCACGGAGGCAAGAATGAGTTATTTAATTTTGGATTAAAGGCTTGAAATGCCAAATCCTATTTAAGGAAAAGTAGTTCTAGGGGAGAGGTAGAGGACAAACTTACTCATCTCCTTCTCCAAAATTATTAATTTTTTGAGGATTGAAAACCTTTCAAAGGGGGGAATTTTGATTAGAAATTGGATCCTCAAAGTGGTTAAGCCCCGTGGCAATTGAACTCAAATGTACTGAATACTTGGGAAATTTGTTTAAGTTGAAGATCATCGGGCATTGGAATATTGTGGAGCAAAGAGAAAAAATTTCAAGCAAGGAATTTGGGCATTAACGAAAGTGGGATACGAAGAAAATGTTTGAACATAAGGGGGTTGTTTGTGGTAAGATGCATAGGCTTAATGCTAAAAGATAAGGAATAGATGGTTGAGATGCAACAACCGAGAAAAATATATTTTCAAGTTGCTAAGCAAGCAGACCCTTTGGCACCATGCAAGGGGAAACAAGCATGGAGTTTTAGAGGCAAAAAATGAAAAAGTGGTATCTCATTGAGTAAATGGGGGATATCATATTGTTGGGAACCTAGTGCTCGATAAAAGGCACAAGGAATTTTCTTGGTAGGAGGAAGAAGCACTTGGGAGGCCCAACACCAATCAAAGGAAGGTCCAAGATGTTGAGCAAGTGCCAATCACTTTGATTGAAGAAGATATTGGGTCTGAATGAGGTTCTCTTGGTGGTATTTTTTGTGGACCAAGAGATGAACATTAGATTTCTTCATCCCAAGAAAGACTAAGGACATATTGAAGGAGAAAATCTAACAAGGTAGAATGAAAAAAATTGAAGAAAATCTTGAAGCTAAAAACTGAAATGAAGGATGGAAAGGGCCATGAGTTTTCTAGTCGATGTTTCTCCATTGTAAGAGGCTCCAAGAGAAAGCCTGTAACCAAAAACTATGCCAACAAAGGAATAATGCATTAGAAAAATGTTATTGGGGATTTTCATGATGAATTCTACTCAATGAAAATACAACTCGGAAAACCCATGGAAATGGAAAGACAAGTGGCATTGCATGAGGCCAAATTCGTCCTTTGATAATTGCTATAGGGGTATTATCCTAGCCATGGGATCAGGAATGATGAGAAGTCAATTTATAAGAGGAAACAATGTGATCAAACTCCCATAATGACATTAAACAATTCTTTCAATGAGAGGATTAAAGGGTTGAACCACAACACATAGGGGGTTGGTTGATTAAGAGGTGACAACTAGAATTTGTAGAGCAAGGAGAGAAGAGAGCATTGGATTGAGAAATTTTATGAACCCATTAGTGGGAGTGTAAGACATTGTAATTGTAACCATGTGATCATCCAATCACAATTAAATGATCTTGTACAATTATATGCATTTCCATTGGTCCGCATACTTTAATGAGATTTGTATTTTTTCCCAAAATGGTTTTCTAGTTGAAACCCTTTCTTTTGTACTATGTAAATTTAGTTATGTATGGTTACTTAGAAGTTGATAGTTTGTAGTTCCCTTGAGTTCTAATAATTCAACTCAAGTATTAAGCCCCCATAACGTTTTAGCAAAGTGATCTAAATATTTTTTTTTTTGAAAAGTTCAAAATAAGAGAGGTCAAGTCTTGTGTTTCTATATCTCTTCTTTATTCATCTTTCCCCTTTTCATCTTTCCATTACACTTACCCATTTTCCCCTCTTCATATTTCTATTACAATTACCCCACACTTAATAAATAAGGTGGGGGGAATATTGGAGAAAATGCATTAATAAAAATGTTGAGAAAAAAATTACTTTGTTTGTCTTACTCAACCTTAAATATAGTCCACCTTAAATCTCGAAGGACATTAAAAGAAAGATATTCAATCTTTATATTTGCTTGGAGAGGCACTCTATAGCTCAGTATGGGGGAGAAGTTGTCACGTGATGTTAGATTTCAAAGATTTCAAAAGTTTCAAAAGTATAAAGTCGACTCAATTAAAAATTATTATATATATGATATTTACTATTACTTTAGTATATTACTATTATTTTAATAAATTTACTATTACTTTAGCATTTACTATTACTATTATTATTACTTCTTCTATTACTTTAGTATTTACTTTTTACTATTACTATTTACTATTTAAAGCATTCAGTGATAATACTATGAACAATTATTCAGTGTACTATTTAATTAAAGAAATTATATTAAGAAAATTAACACAATGATAAATGATTTAGAGCAACAATTAGTTGCATTGATTTAGTGCAAAAAAATATGCATTGATATAAGTGATGACAGTAGGATTAGATGATAACTCATAAATCATTGTACATTGTTACTTTTTTTATTCAACAAATTCTTCATGTAACTCATTAACTATACTTTTTATTCATATTTTCTATATTCTCAATAAACTGGTGTAATTGAATAAATTTCAAATGATCAGATTAATCTTCGACATATAGATATACATATTGTTGTTGATCTACAAAGTTTTTGTGACCTCCCACGACTGAAAACCGCATAGATCCATTTTAATCCCAAATCTATCAAGCGTCGAGAGATCAAATCTCTCAAGGTGTAAACCTTTAACCTTTCCTCAAGTTTTGCACTCTAAAAAAAATTTGCACCTCAAGAAATTTGATCCCTCTCAACACTTGATAAATCCAAAGTTAAAATAAATCTATGTTAATTCTATTATAATTTACCCACACTTAATAAATAAAATCAAACTTTAAAAAAATTACTTTCATCGTCTTACTCAACCTTAAATCTCGAATAACATTTAAAAAAATATTTTCGATCCTTATCGTTGAGGAAATGAGCTCCACGTCCCCAAGATATGCGTAAATGTGATGATTATCAAATATTTGATATATATGATCTTCCTTAAGAGGAAAAGTGTTGGGGAATACACGTTCCTAAATCTTTAATTTGTCCATGTGGGAAAAATACACATACTTGTCCACGTGGGAAGAATACACATGGTTATGAACAACTTTCCCATTTTTGAATAATCCCCACATTAAAGCATATACAACCACAATTAACTTCCCATCGTGGAATAACATAACATAACTAGAAAGGCTACCATAATCCCTTGATCGCTCTAAACATATCCTTTGTGTCATAGCTATGACTTTCCCATTGGAACGGAAAACAAGGTTTGTTTTAATAGAATAATTTTAAGGATCAATCTTATGTGGCCACACACCACCACCCATGGGATCTTCTCTTTCTAACTTCTACAAAGATTTGATGGCGTTACATGTTCCTTGCTTACTATATATTGTTTATCCTTATTGGGCCTTGGTGCCATGATGGCAATTCATTTGCTTATAGGATATAATATTGGGATCTAGATAAGGCAACCAAGTAAGCTTTCATGTACGATTTAGTTTAAATATTCGATGTTTTTTTTATTATTTTAGTTTAAATATTCGATTTTTTTTTATTATTTTTTTGAATTTTGTTTGAAATTTGGTAAAAAATTATTGGATTTTTATATTTTAATTGTTTAATTCATGTAATTCAAGTGTTTAGAAGGTTTTTCAAGGTGTTGAATTTATTTATACATTAAAAAATGCAATTTAAGTAACGAAAAATTGTGATTTCATTAATAATAATATCGTCGGATTTCGATGATGGTTATCGGAAATGGTAAAATGGTTGATAACTCCACCATCATGATCATAGTGTTGTGATCCACGTATTTTACTTCCTCACGCATGACGCTCTACCTAACATGGATTGACTAAGGTAGCGCTATGACACATGTGAATGAAAGAGAAACCACGAGTGTACATTGTTCTCAATATTCATAAGATATGTGGTCCAAAATCTTCTATCCACTTTTTTTTTCCGAAGAAAATTCACCCAAAAATTATATTAATAATTTATTTTCCTTTTGCAATACAAATCTTTTTGACTCTCAATCTGTCGGACACAGTAGAGCGCTACAATACACATAGTATTCTTCGATCACCCCAAAACTTACCAACCAGACAGACACGAAAATAACTCAGACTACTACACTCGATAACATAAAGTACTAAGAATTCTGCCAATACTTATCAAAGATCACTTTCCTTACTACAACAAAAAGTCTCTTACAAAAAGTTGAGAAAACCAAAGACTTAGAATATGTTCCAATGATTTAGAGGGCCCTCTGTTACTCCATCCCCAAAAAAATAGGTAAGTCTACCTTTCGGAGAGTCTAGGGCCCGCTTAGACAGTTTGTCTGCCTCTTCATTTGATTCCCTAAAAATGTGATGAAAGCTGAGGTTTAGGAATGCAAACTACAGCTCTCAAACTCTAATCTTCCACCCTTCGATATTGATTGCTTGAAGCTTCCCAACCTTCCTAAACCAATCAATTATCACGCTGGAGTCCCCCATTACCTGGAATTGCTGAATTTAACATTTAACTAAGTATTAAAATTATATTCGATTTGAATGTTTTTACCTATTTTAAATATTTTTCACTTGTGATTATTGAAAAAAATATATATATTAATATCTAAAAAAAAATTATCAACCCTTAAATTTTTCCTATTAACAACCCATCATTTTCTCCTTATATAGAACTCTATGAACCTATATATATGTATCTATAATTTCCATGGAAATAAGTGCCTAATGTGTGAGAGACTTTTAATACAATGTTCAAATAAACCAAAAAAATAATACTAAGATAATTTTTTATAAAAACAATTAATTTATTTATTTTTTAATGAATAATTAATTAATTTTAAAAATTTAGTTTTTTTAAACTAATATTATTTGAAATTGTATGTGTGAAATAATTAATCTTTAAACAATATTAAATTTAAATTTTATCATTAAATTAAATCTATTAACCAAATCAAACTATAAAATCCTTCAATTTAATAATTTTTTGTATTTATGAATCTTTTAAACCTAAAATTTATAGGTTGATTATACTCTTATAATTATTTAATTTAAATTTTATCATTAAATTAAATCTATTAACCAAATCAAACTATAAAATCCTTCAATTTAATAATCTTTTGTATTCATGAATCTTTTAAACCTAAAATTTATAAGTTGATTATACTCTTATAATTATTTAGAGAATTAAATTACATTATGTTTAAATTACTCAAAATTTCTATCCACAAGTTAGAATAATCAAAATTTATCTAAAGCTTCTTATTTTATAAGAACAATTTAATAATATCTCTCCATGGAAGGAAAGTCTTAGATGAAATCTATCTATTGTTTAACAATCTCTTCATTATGTTCTCACCTTTTTGATGGAAATGTCGAATAACCTATACCTATTTCGACTCCTAAAAATAATGAACAATTTCTATGACTAGATACCTTTTTTTCCAATAAAAAATTCATTCAATTATATTAATGAAAATATAATTTTTTACATCTTCAAGACCATACAAATGTTCATAGAAGAACTAGTCCATAGACCATGCTCATAAACATAAACTACTACATCCCTAAAAGAACTAGAAAGTCACCAGAACTAGCACGCAGGCTACAAAATGGTAAACAAAATAGGGATAAAAACCCCAACAAATACTAGAAAAGTAACTAAACCAGATGTTGCACACCCCCAAAGGACCTCAAAGTGTTTACCCAACACCGCACACCCCCAAAGGACCTTAAAGTGTTAAACAGAACATCACACGCCCCTAGTGTGGACCTCAAAGCTCTGGTCCAAAACCTCATCTAGCCAAGGAGGAAGAGGTCAAGAGGGTCCAGAAAAACCCACTGAAACAAACCTCGAAAGCCTCGACCAACGCTTTGACGATAAACATCGTTACATATCCGGAGTTACAACTTTGGCTTTTGGTAGATGTAGGGAGAAATTTGGCCTCGAACAGGAGGCAACCACCTCGGGGTTTTGTTTCTCCACCTTCCGTAGAGCCCACTCTCGCCCACAGATGTCGCAGAGCACCTCTACACCGCAAGGCCCACAGGGTATGACCCTCTGCCACTATCGATGGACCCTCGCTCGCCCTACACCCGTCGCCCCGCGCCTTAGAGCCTGCTTGCCCTGGTAGTGGCTCGCGCCCTTGCCCACGGTCGCCATGTCCCTCGCCTCGCCCACGCTTTCCCTAGAAGTGACCCTCACCCTCGTTCTCTCTCGACCATCTCCATGGATACAGGGATGCGGCTAGCAAAACCTAGCCGCAAAGCCCAGGCGGTGCGTCGACGATTCTTCTTTTTTCAATGGATGTGCTTATCTTGACAACTATGACTAGATACCTAATGTATACGAACATGTTAAACAGCATGGAAGAAAAGGGACTTCCTAAAATTGCTTCAAAATCCATTTGTAACCACCATCAACTCAAGCTAGGTTGGCATAGAGATGCTCAATCTTGGCTAAGCTATTGGGGAATCATGGAAGACACCATTTTGCAGAATAAGGATACTATTAAAAATATCATCAAATCAAAATTTAAGGAGAAAATGTGGTGTGATAAAAAGTTAGAAGAAAAAAGAAAAGTAAGGTATTATAAGGATGTATTCAACCCTAATGTAGAAGATCAAAATTATCTCTACGTTTTGACAAATGTAAAGAAAAATATAAACATTACTAAGATAAGAACAAATTCTCAGTATCTCCATTTTTATATATATTTGAAAATTTTGGTTTGTGATTTTCATAAGATGATCCATATGATTTAAATTTGTTTTTATTGATAAATTATTGTTGAATTGAATTTCACTATTAAGTATAAATTCTTTCAATAAAATATTAAGTATAAATTCTTTTAATAAAATATAATTATTAGAGATCAAATATATTTCTTTTATATGTATATATTTATATGAAGGTCTTGGTTTGTGATTTTCGGATAAGTAAGAGACATATATTTATATGAAGGCTTTGATTTCTGATTTTCAGATAAATAAGAATGTTTTAGGTTCGATTTAAAATTATTTTTACGGATAGATTATACTTGCCCCATTAACTTTAAATTCTTCCAATAAAATATAATTATTGAACATTCAATATTTTTAATGGAACTTGATGTGTTTGCCCGATTTCATTTCACTGGTGCCATAATATGGAAATTGAATTATGAATCTGAACCAGCCATTGCCATTTATAAACCAAATACGCCCCTTTTTCCTTTTTGCCTAAATTAAATTATTTTTACAATGATTCAATTTTATCGACGACAATACCCTAACATCTCCATATTTTTATAATAATAAAAATATAACGAACTAAATACACTTAAATGATAAGAATATGTGGTTTTTATCCGACTTGGTCTATTATCACCTTGGGAGAAGCTAATTTTAAAGTTATATTTGAACGGTTGGAATTGTACTTTGGATTTGCTTTAATGTAAATGGAGCTTAACGATTCATCTACAATATGAGA
>JZKD02S1708732.1:687264-705322 GCA_000966675.3 Picea glauca
GATCTAAAATACCGTGGGGCTCTACATAGATACATCCAGACTGAAATGGATTTTTTGGACATCTCATCACTCGATGTTGCTTATCGATACACTGTTAAAATTGAGCATAAATTTAAGCACCAAAACAAATGAGACTTTGGGTCTGCAAATCCACAACAACCAAAGTATGACAAAGACGACCCTAACAAACAGTCTCCTGAAAACTAGTCCAAGACACAGGAAAAGAAGGGTCACAGGAAGACAAAGAAGGACACCTGAAAATGGTGCGAGTTCCATAAAATCCCCTGGCATAAGACTGATGAATGTTGATCAAAACAATCATTGGTGGCCGAGATCAAAGAAAAAGAGACGAACCTTGATTCAAAATCCGATTCTGAAAATAATGGTAAGGGACATATCATTGACGCGGACCCCACAACTATTGTCGCGACCGCAACAATTCAACCAGAAGAACCAACAGATCCTGAAGAGGGGGAATGTCTTTTTCATTCACAGATGTTGGTGAAGGGGACCCCGCTACATTTTATTGTTGATAGCGGAAGCCAAAAGAACATCATCGTAGTAGAGGTCGTCAAACAGTTGGGATTGTCAACAACACCACACCCACAACCATACAACATCAGGTGGCTTCACCAAGGATAAGATCTTCGTGTCAGCCAGCAATGTCGATTTTCATACGACATCCAACCCTTCAAGGATGAAGTATTATGTGATGTTGCCCCACTGGATGTCTGTGATGTTCTCTTGGGCCAACCATATATGTGGAAGCGCCATGCTGTTTATGAGTCTCAACCCTGCAGTTTCATTATTACTTCGGGGGGTCATCTTTATATAATACTAGAGGTAGTTCTGACTACTATTCCACCAAAAACGTGCCGCAAGGTAGTATCTCATGCTGCAAAATTTAGCTTCTTCACAATCTGTTCAAAAGGGGAATAGAAGGACATTGCACCTTCTATCCAACAGAAGCAGGTCAACAAGGTTGCAGCAAAGCACAAAGATTCATTCTGCACACTTTCCTCTCATGTATCTTGACTTGTTGAACAACCTCAACCTCAACAGGTTCGTGACAGACATCCACAAACTGAGCAGCGTGACGTCTCCAGCAAGGAAAGCAACTCACCAAGATGCACATTCAACAAACGATTTTCCCTCTCCCTGGGGAACTCAATGCAATGGAGACCATTTCTTCCTAAGGAGAGAGGATTTATCCAGGTGGATATCAATGGCAACCCACCTTTTCTGATTGGCTCAAAACAATTTTCTGGCAATTTTGGTAATTTACTATTTTTAGCAGTTTTTAACTTTTGGGGCCATTTTGAGGGCCCAAATGAAGGTTTTTTGAGATTGAGTTTCTCAATAATATTTGAAGGCATGATTTATCCCCCAAAATGAATCTCCTTGAAGATACCTTTCTAACGAGCTATCACACGCCTAAAACATAGATCGTATGCAAAAGTTACGACCTCGGGAAGTTGATGTACTCACTTACCCAAACTGGGCCCACATGACTTTTGGCACTTCATCTCCTAGAGTTAGGTTTTTGGATGTCTAGGGTTTTTGGCATTTCTGTTTATTTTAAAAAGGCCTTCAGAGCCTCATTGTAATGATCTTCTTGTGAATGCACACTGTCGTCACATATCTTCTTAGAGATAAGCTGCCACCATTCCAGCAAGCTTGTTTTCGCTGCATTTTAAAGTTTCAGCTTATTTCGTTATTGAATAGAAAACCAGTTTTACTGTATCTCTATTATTTTAAAAAGGCCTTCAGAGGATCATTGTAATTATCTTCTTGCGAATGCAAGTAGCCCTTACATCTCTTTTCAGAGATAAGTTGCCACCATTCTAGCGAGTCTTTCACTCTGTATATTTACAGTCTCTGTACATTTCTTTCATTAATAGAAATCGTGTATTACTGTATCTCTGTGTTTATGGTTTCATATTTGATATATTTATGTTATATAATTGGATGTATGCGATATCTCTGTGCATTTATTTATTATATCTTCGCTCTCATTTCGTGCCGAAAATAATCTGGATCAGTGGTATCAGAGCAAGCTTCTCTTGATCTTTTTTTCAGTGCATGTCCTTGATGAGATCCGAGTATAGCAAGTTGGGTCTCGAGCTTGTCTCTCTTGAAGACAATCGCTCTCACACACCCAACAAACCCTCAATGGTGGAAGAAAAGAAAAATGAGAGAGCAGAAGCTCCTATCAATCTGCTGCTTAAGCAAGCTCTCACGTGACAGAGGGGTGAAATGATGGAGATTTTTTCCCACATCCTTCAATGCCTGCCGATAAAATCATACACATATTCATCAAGCAACCACTTTGGAGGCACCTCACCTTTCAAGGTACATGTAAATTTTGATATTCCTATATTTGAAGGACAGATAGATGCAGAAGCCCTAGAAAAATGGTTAACTTTGCTAGAAGGTTATTTCTCGGTTCACAATTTTTTCGACAAAGAAAATATCACCTTCACACTCCTTAAATATCTCCCTCATGTCAAACATTGGTGGAAACTTACTGGGAGCAAAGTTCCACAGAGGAGCCTGGAATATATGGGGCCGATCCCACTTTGGATTTTTTTGTGGATGCGGTAAAGGAACAATATTACCCTGTTGGCAACTATGAGGACCAGTACATGAGATGGACCACACTGCGGCAAGAGAGGGGCCAAGAAGTTATGGATTTCACCAATACCTTCCATACCTTTCACACCAAGCTGGGTATCAAAGACTCCAAACGAAATTTGGTTTTGAAATACCGTGGGGCTCTACACAAATGCATCCAGATTGAAATGTATTTTCTGGACATCTCATCACTCGGTGTTTCTTATCGATAAGTGTTAAAATTGAGCAGAAATTGAAGCACTAGAAAAAATGGGAGTTTGGGTCTGCAAATCCGCAACAACCAAAGTATGACAAAGATGGTGCTAACAAACAATCTACCGAAAACTAGTCCAAGACAGAGGAAAATAAGGGTGACGGGAAGATAAAGAAGGACATCAGAAAATGGTGTGAGTTCCACAAAATCCCCTGGAACAACATTGATGAATGTTCCTCAAAACAGTCATTGGTGGTCGAGATCAAAGACAAAGAGCTGAACCCTGATTCAGAATCTGATTATGAAAATATTGGTAAGGGACAGATCATTGACGTAGACCCCACTGATATTGTCACGACTGAAACAATTCAACTAGAAGAACCAACAAATCCTAAAGAGGGGGGATGTCTTTTTCATTCATAGATGTGGGTGAAGGGGACCCCACTGCATTTTATTGTTCATAGTGGAAGCTAAAAGAACCTCATCTCAGTAGAGGTCATCAAACAGTTTGGATTTTCAACAACACCACACCCACAACCATAAAACATCGGGTGGCTTCGCCAAGGACAAGATCTTCATGTCAGCCAATAGTGTCAATTGTCATACGACATCCATTTGTTCAAGGATGAGGTATTATGTGATGTTGCCCCACTGGATGTCTGTGATGTTCTCTTGGGCCAACCATATATGTCGAAGCGTCATGTTGTTTATGAGTCTCAACCTTGCAGTTTCATTGTTACTTTGGGGGTCATCTATATAGAATACTAGAGGTAGTTCTGACTATTGTTCCACCAAAAAAGTGTTGCAATGTAGTATCTCATGTTGCAAAATTCAGCTTCTTCACAATTTGTTCAAAAGGGGAACAAAAGGACATTGCACCTTCTATCCAACAGAAGTAGGTCGAAAAGGTTTCAACAAAGTGAAAAGATTCCTTCTGCACACCATCATCTCATGTAGCCTGACTTGTTGAACAACCTCAACCTCAACAGGTTCACGACAAACTTCTACAAACTGAGCAGCGCGACATCTCCAGCAAGGCAAGCAGCTCACCAAGATGCAGATTCAACAAATGCTTTTCCCTCTCCACTGATAACTCAACGCAATGGAGGCCATTTCTTCTTAAGGAGGGAGAAATGATCCAGGTGTATATCAGTGGCCAACCACCTTTTTCGACTGGCTCAAAACAGTTTTCTGGCAATTTTGGCAATTTACTATTTTTAGCAGTTTTTAACTTTCGGGGCCATTTTGAGGGCCCAAATGAAGGTTTTTCGAGATTGAGGTTCTCAATAATAGCCAAAGGCATAATTGAGCACCCAAAATTAATCACCTCAATGATATGTTTCCAACGAGCTATCAGACGCCTAAAACAGAGATCGTATGCAAAAGTTAAGACACTGGGAAGTTGATGTACTCAGTTACCCAAACGGGGCCCACATGACTTTTGGCGCTTCATCTGCTAGGGTTAGGTTTTTTGATTTCTAGGGTTTTTGGCATTCCTATTTATTTTAAAAATGCCTTCAGAGCCTCATTGTAATGATCTTCTTACGAATGCATGCTGTCGTCACATCTCTTCTCAGAGATAAGCCGCCACCATTCCAACAAGCTTGTTTCCGTTGCATTTTACAGTTTCATCTTATTTCGTTATTGAATAGAAAAATAGTTTTAAGGTATCTCTGTTATTTTGTGTTAAGCACCTGTTAATAATATTTATTCATTTCTTTCTGCTCATAAAATCCAGATAATTTCGCTTCATATCCTAGGGTTAGGTTTTTGGATGTCTAGGGTTTTTGGCATTCCTGTTTATTTTAAAAAGGCCTTCAGAGCCTCATTGTAATGATCTTCTTGGGAATCCGAGTAGCCTTCACATATCTTCTTAGAGATAAGCTGCCACTATTATAGCGAGTCTTTCACTCTGTATTTTTATAGTCTCTGTACATTTCTTTCATTCATAGAAATCGTGTATCACTATATCTATGTGTTTATGGTTGCATCTCTGATATATTTCTGTTATATAATTGGATATACACGATATCTCTGTGCATTTATTTATTATATCTCCACTCTCATTTTGTGCTGAAAATAATCCAGATCAGTGGTATCAAAGAAGGCTTCTCTTGATCATTTTTTTCAGTGCATTTCCCCTACGAGATCCGAGTATAGCAAGTTGGGTCTCGAGCTTGTCTCTCTTGAAGACAATCGCTCTCGCACAATCAAGAAACCCTCAATGGCAGAAGAAAAGAAAAAGGACAGAGAAGACGATCCTATCAATCTGCTTCTTGAGAAAGCTCTCACGCGACATAGGGATGAAATGATGGAGAATTTTGCCTACATCCTTCAATGCTTGCCGATAGAATCAGGTGCAACTTCATCAAGTGGCCACTTTGGAGGCACCTCTTTTTTCAAGGTACAAGTAAATTTTGATATTCCTGTATTTGAAGGACAAATAGATGCAAAATCCCTAGAAAAATGGTTAACTCTGCTAGAAGGTTATTTCTCGGTTCACAATTTTTTCGACAAAGAAAAGATCACCTTTGCACTCCTTAAAGCTCTCCCTCATGTCAAACATTAGTGGGAAACTTATTGGGAGCAAAGTTTCATAGAGGAGTCTGGAATATATGGGGCAGATCCCACTTGGTATTTTTTTGTGGATGCGGTAAAGGAACAATATTACCCTATTGGAAACTATGAGGACCAGTACATGAGATGGACCACACTGCGGCAAGAGAGGGGCCAATAAGTTCCAGAGTTCACCAATACCTTCCATACCTTGCACACCAAGATGGGTATCAAAGACTCCTAGCGATATTTGGTTCTGAAATACTGTGGGGCTCTACACAGATACATCCAGACTGAAATGGATTTTCTGAACATCTCATCACTCAGTGTTGCTTATTGATATGCTGTTAAAATTGAGCAGAAATTTAAGCACCCGAACAAATGAGAGTTTGGGTCTGCAAATCCACAACAACAAAAGTATGACAAAGATGGCCCTAACAAACAGTCTCCCGAAAACTAGTCCAAGACATAGGAAAAGAAGGGTCACAGGAAGACAAAGAAGGACACTTGAAAATGGTGTGAGTTCCACAAAAGCCCCTAGCACAACACCGATGAATGTTGCTCAAAATAGTCATTGATGGCTGAGATCAAAGACAAAGAGACGAACCCTGATTCAAAATCTGATTCTGAAAATAATGGTAAGGAACAGATCATTGATGCGGACCCCACAACTATTGTTGTGACCGCAACAATTTAACCAGAAGAACTAACAGATCCTGAAGAGGGGGAATGTCTTTTTCAATCACAGATGTGGGTGAAGGGGACACCACTGCATTTTATTGTTGATAGTGGAAGCCAAAAGAACCTCATCTCAGCAGAGGTCCTCAAATAGTTGGGATTGTCAACAACACCACACCCGCAGACATACAACATCGGGTGGCTTCACCAAGGACAAGATCTTCGTGTCAGCCAACAATGTCGATTGTCATATGACATCCAGCCCTTCAAGGATGAAGTATTATGTGATGTTGCCCCAATGGATGTCTGTGATGTTCTCTTGGGCCAACCATATATGTGTAAGTGCCATGCTGTTTATGAGACTCAACCCTGCAGTTTCATTGTTACTTTGGGGGGTCATCTCTATAGAATACTAGAGGTAGTTACGACTACTGTTCCACCAAAAAAGTACCGCAAGGTAGTATCTCATGCTGCAAAATTCAGCTTCTTCACAATCTGTTCAAAAGGGGAATAGAAGGACATTGCACCTTCTATCCAACAGNTGAGGACCAGTACATGAGATGGACCACACTGTGGCAAGAGAGGGGCCAAGAAGTTCTGGAGTTCACCAATACCTTCCATACCTTGCGCACCAAGCTGGGTATCAAAGACTCTGAGAGATATTTGGTTTTGAAATACTGTGGGGTTCTACACAGATACATCCAGACTGAAATGGATTTTCTGGACATCTCATCACTCTGTGCTGCTTATCGATATGCTGTTAAAATTGAGCAGAAATTTAAGCACCAGAACAAACGGGAGTTCATGTTTGCAAATTTGTAACAACCAAAGTATGACAAAGACGGCCCTAACAAACAGTCTCCTGAAAACCATTCCAAGACACAGGAAAATAAGGGTCACGGGAAGACAAAGAAAGACACCGGAAAATGGTGTGAGTTCCACAAAATCCCCTGGCACAACACCGATGAATGTCGCTCAAAATAGTCATTGGTGGCCAAGATCAAAGACAAAAAGTCGAACCCTGATTTAGAATCTAATTCTGAAAATAATGGTAAGGGACAGATCATTGACGCGGTCCCCACTACTATTGTCGCAACTGCAACAATTGAACCAGTGGAACCAACAGATCCTAATCAGGAGGAACATATTTTTCATTCATAGATGTGGGTGAAGGGGACCCCATTATATTTTATTGTTGATAGCGAAAGCCAAAAGAACCTGATCTCAACAGAGATCATCAAACAATTGGGATTGTCAACAACACCACACTGATATCCATACAACATCGGGTGGCTTCACCAAGGATGAGATCTTTGTGTCAACCACTAGTGTCGATTGTCATACAACATCCATCCCTTCAAGGATGAGGTATTATGTGATGTTTCCCCATTGGATGTCTATGATGTTCTCTTAGGCCAACCATATATGTGGAAGCGCCATGCTGTTTATGAGTCTCGACCGCGCAGTGTCATTTCTACTTTGGGGGGTCATCTCTATAGAATACCAGAGTAGTTCCAACTACTATTCCACCAAAAAAGTGTTGCAAGGTAGTATCTCATGCGGCAAAATTCAACTTCTTCACAACTTGTTTCCGCTGCATTTTATAGTTTTAGCTTATTTCATTATTGAATAGAAAACAAGTTTTACTGTATCTCTATTATTTTGTGTTGAGCACCTGTTAATAATCTGTATTCATTTCATTCTACTCATAAAATATGGATTAGTGTGCTTCATCTCCCAGGGTTGGGTTTTTGTATGTCTAGGGTTTTTGGCATTGTTGTTTATTTTAAAAAGGCCTTCAGAGCCTCATTGTAATGATCTTCTTGCGAATGCAAGTAGCCGTCACATCTCTTCTCAGAGATAATAAGCTTCCACCATTCTAGTGAGTCTTTCACTTTGTATTTTTATAGTCTCTGTACATTTCTTTCATTAATAGAAATCACGTGTTACTGTATCTCTGTGTCTATGGTTGCATCTCTGATATATTTCTATTATAGAATTGGATATATGCGATATCTCTACTCATTTCTTTATTATATCTCCACTCTCATTTTGTGCCGAAAATAATCTGGATCAGTATAGCAAGTTGGGTCTTGAGCTTGTCTCTCTTGAAGGCAATCGCTCTCGCACATCGAATAAACCCTCAATGGTGGAAGAAAATAAAAACGACAGATCAGACGATCCTATCAATCTACCGCATGAGCAAGCTCTCACACGACAGAGGGATGAAATGATGAAGAATTTTGCCCACATCCTTCAATGCCCACTGATAGCATCAGGTGCATCTTCATCAAGCGACCACTTTGGAGGCATCTCGCCTTTCAAGGTACAAGTAAATTTTGATATTCCCGTATTTGAAGGACAGGTAGATGAAAAAGCCCTAGAAAAATGGGTAACTCTGCTAGAAGGTTATTTCTGGGTTCACAATTTTTTCGACAAAGAAAATATCACCTTCGCACTCATTAAATCTCTCCCTCATGTCAAACATTGGTTGGAAACTTACTGGGAGCAAAGTTCCACAGAGGAGTCTAGAATATATGGGGCCGATCCCACTTGGGATTTTTTTGTGGATGCGGTAAGGGAAGAGTATTACTGTGTTGGCAAATATGAGGACCAGTACATGAGATGGACTACACTGCGGCAAGAGAGGGGCCAAGAAGTTCTAGAGTTCACCAATACCTTCCATATCTTGTGCACCAAGATAGGTATCAAAGACTCTGAGTGACATTTGGTTTTGAAAAACCGTGGGGCTCTACACAGATACTTCCAAACTGAAATGGATTTTTTGGACATCTGATCACTCGGTGATGCTTATCGATATGTTGTTAAAATTGAGTAGAAATTTAAGCACAAGAACAAATGGCAGTTCGGGTCTGCAAATCCATAATAACCAAAGTATGACAGAGACAACCCTAACAAACAGTCTCCCGAAAACCAGTCCATGACATAGGAAAAGAAGGGTCACGGGAAGACAAAGAATGACACCGGAAAATGGTGCAAGTTCCACAAAAGCCCCTGGCACAACACTGATGAATGTTGCTCAAAACAGTCATTGGTGGTCGAGATCAAAGACAAAGAGTCGAACCCTGATTCAAAATCTGATTATGAAAATAATGGTAAGGGACAGATCATTGATGTGGACCCCACTACTATTTTCGCGACCGCAACAATTCAACCAAAAGAACCAATAGATCCTGAAGAGGGGGTATGTCTTTTTCATTCACAGATGCGGGTGAAGGGGACCTCGATGCATTTTCTTGTTGATAGATGAAGCTAAGAGAACCTCATCTCAGCAGAGGTCCTTAAATAGTTGGGATTATCAACAACACCACACCCACAACGATACAACATCGGGTGGCTTCGCTAAGGAAGATATCTCCATGTCAGCCAACAGTGCCGATTGTCATATGACATACAACCCTTCAAGGATGAGGTATTATGTGATGTTGCTCCACTGGATGTCTTTGATGTTCTCTTCGGCCAACCATATATGTGGAAGCGCCATGTTGTTTATGAGTCTTGACCTCGCTGTGTCATTGTTACTTTGGGGGGTCATCTCTATAGAATACTAGAGGTTGTTTCGACCATTGTTCCACGGAAAAATTGCCGCAAGGTAGTATCTCATACTGCAAAATTCAACTTCTTCACAATCTGTTCAAAAGGGGAACATAAGGACATTGCACCTTCTATCCAACAGAAGCAGGTCGACAAGGTTGAAACAAAGAGAAAATATTCTTTTTGCACATCGTCCTCTCGTGTATCCTGACTTGTTGAACAACCTCAGCCTCAATACGTTCGTGATAGACTTTGACAAACTGAGTAGCGTGACGTCTCCAACAAGGCAAGCAGCTCACCAAGATGCAGATTCAACAAATGCTTTTCCCTCTCCCCTGGGAACTCAACACGATGGATACCATTTCTTCATAAGGATAGAGGATTGATCTAGGTGGATATCGATGGCCACCCACCTTTTCCGACTAGCTCAAAACAGTTTTCTGGAAATTTACTATTTTTAGTAGATTTTAACTTTTGGGGCCATTTTTAGGGCCCAAATGAAGGTTTTTTGAGATTGAGATTCTTATTTATGTCAAAATACATGATTGAACACCCAAAATGAATCTCCTCAATGATACCTTTCCAACGAGCTATCACACACCTAAAATGGAGATCGTATGCAAAAGTTATGACCCCGAGAAGTTGATGTACACACTTACCCAAATGGGTCCCACAAGACTTTTGGTGCTCCATCTCCTAGGGTTAGGTTTTTGGATGTCTAGGGTTTTTGGCATTCTTTTTTATTTTAAAAAGGACTTTAGAGCCTCATTGTAATGCTATTCTTGTGAATGCATGCTGCCATCACATCTCTTCTCAGATATAAGCCACCACCATTCCAGGAAGCTTGTTTCCACTGCATTTTACAGTTTCAGCTTATTTCGTTATTGAATAGAAAACCAGTTTTACTGTGTGTATGTTATTATGTGTTAAGCACCTGTTAATAATTTCTATTCATTTTGTTCTTCTCATAAAATCTAGATCAGTGCACTTCATCTCCTAGGGTTAGGGTTTTGGATGTCTAGGGATTTTGGCATTCCTGTTTATTTTAAAAAGGCCTTCAGAGCCTCATTGTAATGATATTCTTACGAATGCGAGTAGCTGTCCCATCGCTTCTCAGAGATAAGATTCCACCATTCTAGCGAGTCTTTCACTCTGTATTTTTATCATCTCTGTACATTTATTTCATTAATATAAATTGTGTATTACTGTATCTCTGTGTTTATGGTTGCATCTCTGATATATTTTTGTTATATCATTGGATATACACGATATCTCTATGCATTTCCTTATTATATATCCACTCTCATTTCTTGCCAAAAATAATTTGGATCAATGGTATATGAGCATGCTTCTCTTGTTCATTTTTTTTAGTGCATGTCCCTGATAAGATCCGAGTATAGCAAGTTGGGTCTCAAGGTTGTCTCTCTTGAAGACAATCGTTCTCGCACACCCAAGAAACCCTCAATGGCAGAAGAAAATAAAAATGACAGAGCAGATGATCCTATCAATCTGCTGCTTAAGCAAGCTCTCACGCGACAAAGGGACGAAATGATGGAGACTTTTTCCCACATCCTTCAACGCCTGCCGAGAATTTGAAGGAGAGATAGATGCAAAAGCCCTAGAAAAATGGTTAACTCTGCTAGAAGGTTATTTCTTGGTTCACAATTTTTACAACAAAGAAAATATCACCTTCACACTCCTTAAAGCTCTCCCTGATGTAAAACATTGGTGAGAAACTTACTGTGAGCAAAGTTCCACAGAGGGGTCTGGAATATATGGGGCCGATCCCTCTTGGGATTTTTTTGTGGATGTGGTAAAGGAACAATATTACCATGTTGGCAACTATGAGGACCAGTACATGATATGGACCACACTGCATCAAGAGAGGGGCCAAGAAGTTCTGGAGTTCACTAATACCTTCCATACCTTGTGCACCAAGCTGGGTATCAAAGACTCTAAGCAACATTTGGTTCTGAAATACCGTGGGGCTCTACACAGATATATCCAGACTAAAATGGATTTTCTAGCCATCTCATCATTCGGTGTGCTTATCGATATGTTGTTAAAATTGAGCAGAAATTTAAGCACCAGAACAAACGGGAGTTCGGGTCTGCAAATCCGTAACAACCAAAGTATGACAAAGAAGACCCTAACAAATAGTCTTTTGAAAACCAGTCTGAGACACAGGAAAAGAAGGGTCACAGGAAGACAAAGAAGGACATTGGAAAATGGTGTGAGTTCCACAAAAACCCCTGGCACAACACCGATGAATGTCGCTCAAAATAGTCATTGGTGGCCGAGATCAAAGACAAAGAGCCGAACCCTGATTCAGAATATGATTCTGAAAATAATAGTAAGGGATAGATCATTGACGAGGACCCCACTGCTATTGTCACAATCACAACAATTTAACTAGAAGAACCAACAGATCCTGAAGGGGGGAACGTATTTTTCATTCATAGATGTGGGTGAAGGGGACCCCGCTGCATTTTATTGTTGATAGCAGAAGCCAAAAGAACCTCATCTCAATAGAGGTCATCAAATAGTTGGAATTGTCAAAAACACCACACCTACAGCCATACAACATTGGGTGGCTTTGCCAAGGATGAGATCTTCATGTCATCCAGGAGTGTCGATTGTCATATGGCATCCATCCCTTCAAGGATGAGGTATTATGTGATGTTTCCCCACTAGATGTCTGTGATGTTCTCTTGCACCAACCATATATGTGGAAGCACCATGCTGTTTATGAGTCTCGACCCCACAATGTCATTGTCACTTTGGGGGGTCATCTCTATAGAATACCATAGGTAGTTCCAACTATTGTTCCATAAAAAAAGTGCCACAAGGTAGTATCTCATTCTGCAAAATTCAACTTCTTCACAATCTGTTTAAAAGGGGAACAGAAGGACATTGCACCTTCTATCCAACATAAACAGGTTGACAAGGTTGTAGCAAAGCACAAAGATTCCTTCTACACATCGTCCTCTCATGTAACCTGACTTGTTGAATAGCCTCAGCCTCAACAGGTTCAAGATAGACTTCCACAAACTGAGTAGCGCGACGTCTCTAGCAAGGCAAGTAGCTCACTAAGATGCAGATTCAACAAATGCTTTTCCCTCTGCCTCGGGAAATAAATGCAATGGAGAACATTTATTCCTAAGGAGGGAGGATTGATCTAGGTGGATATCGGTGGCCACCCACCTTTTTTGACTGGCTCAAAACAGTTTTCTGGCAATTTACTATTTTTAGCAGTTTTTAAATTTTGGGGCCATTTTGAGGGCCCAAATGAATTTTTTTCAATATTGAGGTTCTCAATGATAGATAAATGTGTGATTGAGCCACCAAAATGAATCTCCTCGACGATACCTTTCCAACGAGCTATCACACGCCTAAAATGAATATCGTATACAAAAGTTACGACCCAGGGAAGTTGATGTACTCACTTACCCAAACGAGGCCCACATGACTTTTGGCACTTCATCTCCTAGGGTTAGGTTTTTGGATGTCTAGGGTTTTTGGAATTCTTATTTATTTTAAAAAGGCCTTCAGAGACTCATTGTAATGAAATTCTTGCGAATGCGTGCTTCTGTCACATCTCTTCTCAAATATAAGCCACCACTATTCCAACAAGCTTGTTTCTACTGCATTTTACAGTTTCAGCTTATTTCGTTATTGAATAGAAAACAACTTTTACTGTATCTTTGTTATTTTGTGTTAAGCACCTGTTAATTATCTGTATTCATTTTGTTCTTCTCATAAAATCTGGATCAGTGCACTTCATATCCAAGGGTTAGGTTTTTGGATGTCTAGGGTTTTTGGCATTCCTGTTTATTTTAAAAAGGCCTTCAGAGCCTCATTGTAATGATCTTCTTGTGAATGTGAGTAGCCATCCCATATCTTCTCAGAGATAAGATGTCACCATTCTAACAAGTCTTTCACTCTGTATTTTTACAGTCTTTATACATTTCTTTCATTAATAGAAATCGTGTATTACTGTATCTATGTGTTTATGGTAGCATCTCTTATATATTTCTGTTATATCATTGGATATACACGATATCTCTGTGCATTTCTTTATTATATGTCCGCTCTCATTTCGTGCCGAAAATAATCCAGATCAGTGGTATTAGAGAAGGCTTCTCTTGATCGTTTTTTTCAGTGCATGTCCCTGACGAGATCCGAGTATAGCAAGTTGGGTCTCGAGCTTGTCTCTCTTGAAGACAATCGCTCTCGCACACCCAAGAAACCCTCAATGGTGGAAGAAAATAAAAATGACAGAGCAAGCGATCCTATCAATCCACTACTTGAGCAAGCTCTCACGCGATAGATAGGACGAAATGATGGAGAATTTTTCCACATCCTTCAACGCCTGCCGATATCATCAGGCCCATCTTCATCAAGTGGCCACTTTGGAGGCACCTCGCCTTTAAAGTTACAAGAAAATTTATATATTCCTATATTTGAAGGACAGATAGATGCAGAAGCCCTAGAAAAATGGTTAACTCTACTAGAATGTTATTTCTCGGTTCACAATTTTTTCGACAAAGAAAATATCACCTTCGCACTCCTTAAAGCTCTCCCTCATGTCAAACATTGGTGGGAAACTTACTGGGAGCAAAGTTCCACAAAGGAGTCTGAAATATATAGGGCCGATCCCACTTGGGAATTTTTTGTGGATGCAGTAAAGGAACAATATTACCCTATTAGAAACTATGAGGACCAGTACATGAGATGGACCACACTGTGGCAAGAGAGGTGCCAAGAAGTTCCAGAGTTCACCAATACCTTCCATACGTTGGGCACCAAGTTGGGTATCAAAGACTCCGAGTGACATTTGTTTCTGAAATACCATGGGGCTCTACATAGATACATCCAGAATGAAATGGATTTTCTATACATCTCATCATTCGGTGCTGCTTATCGATATGCTGTTAAAATTGTGCAAAAATTTAAACACCTGAACAAACGGAAGTTCGGGTCTACAAATCCGCAACAACCAAAGTATGACAAAGACGACCCTCACAAACAGTCTCCAAAAAACCAGTCCAAGACACATGAAAAAAAGGGTCACGAGAAGACAAAGAAGGACACGAGAAAATTTTGCGAGTTCCACAAAATCCCCTGGCCCAACACCGATGAATGTCGCTCAAAACAGTCATTGGTGGCCGAGATCAAAGACAAAGAGCCGAACCCTGATTCATAATCTAATTATGAAAATAATGGTAAGGGACATATAATTGACGTGGACCCCACTACTATTGTCGTGACCACAATAATTCAACCAGAAGAGCCAACAGATCCTGAAGAGGGGGAACGCCTTTTTCATTCACAGATGTGGGTGAATGGGACCCCGCTGCATTTTATTGTTGATAGCGGAAGCCAAAATAACCTCATCTTAGAAAAGGTCATCAAATATTTTGGATTGTCAACAACACCACACCCTCACCCATACAACATCGGGTGGCTTTTCCAAGGACGAGATCTTCGTGTCAGCCAGCAGTGTTGATTGTCATACGTCATCCATCCCTTCAAGGATGAGGTATTATGTGATGTTGCCCCACTGGATGTCTGTGATGTTCTCTTTGGCAAACAATATATGTGGAAGCTCCATTCTATTTATGAGTCTCGACCCCACAATGTCATTGTTACTTTGGGGGGTCATATCTATAGAATACCAGAGGTAGTTCCAACTACTATTCCACCAAAAAAGTGTTGCAAGGTAGTATCTCATACTGCAAAATTCAGCTTCTTCACAATCTGTTCGAAAAGATTCCTTTTTCACACTGTGTTGTCATGTAGCCCGACTTGTTGAACAACCTCAGCCTCAACAGGTTCGTGACAGACTTCCACAAACTGAGCAGCGCGACGTCTCCAGCAAGGAAAGCAACTCACCAAGATGTAGATTCAGCAAACACTTTTCCCTCTCCCCCGGTAACTCAATGCAATGGAGACCATTTCTTCCTAAGGAGGGAGGATTGATCCAAGTGGATATTAGTGGCCACCCACATTTTCTGACTGGCTCAAAATAGGTTTCTGACAATTTATTATTTTTAGCAATTTTTAACTTTCAGGGCCATTTTGAGGGCCCAAATGAAGGTTTTTCAAGATTTAGTTTCTCAATTATAGATGAAGGAATGATTGAGCCCCCAAAATGAATCTCCTTGATGATACCTTTCCAATGATCTATCACACGCCTAAAACGGAGATTGTATGCAAAAGTTACGACCTTGAGAAGTTGATGTACTCACTTACTCAAACGGGGCCCACATGAATTTTGGCGCTTCATCTCCTAGGGTTAGGTTTTTGGATGTCTAGGGTTTTTGAAATTCCTATTTATTTTAAAAAGGCCTTCAGAGCCTCATTGTAATGATCTTCTTATGAATGCGCATTGCTGTCACATCTCTTCTTAGAGATAAGCCGCCACCATTCCTGCAAGCTTTTTTCCACTGCATTTTACAGTTTCAGCTTATTTTGTTATTGAATAGAAAACCAGTTTTACTCTATCTTTGTTATTTTATGTTAAGCACCTGTTAATAATCTGTATTCATTTCATTCTACTCATAAAATTTGGATCAGTGCGCTTTATCTCCTAAGGTTAGGTTTTTGGATGTCTAGGGTTTTTGGCATTCCTATTTATTTTAAAAAGGCCTTCAGAGCCTCATTGTAATGATATTCTTGTGAATACGAGTAGCTGTCCCATATCTTCTTAGAGATAAGCTACCACCATTCTAGCGAGTCTTTAACTCTGTATTTTTACTGTCTCTGTACATTTATTTCATTAATAGAAATTGTTTATTATTGTATCTCTGTGTTTGTGGTTGCATCTACCTAGATATTTCTGTTATATCATTGGATATACGTGATGTCTATGTGCATTTATTTATTATATCTCTGATCTCATTTCATGCCGAAAATGATCCAGATCAGTGGTATAAGAGCAGGCTTCTCTTGATCACTTTTTTCAGTGCATGTCCCCGACAAGATCTGAGTATAGCAAGCTTTGTCTCAAGCTTGTCTCTCCTTAAGACAATCTCTCTCGCACACCCAAGAAACCCTCAATGGTGGAATAAAAGAAACATGACAGAGTAGACGATCCTATCAATCTACTGCTTGAGCAAGCTCTCACATGACAGAGGGACGAAATGATGGAGAATTTTTTCCACATCCTTCAATGCCTGCCGAGAGCATTAGGCGCATCTTCAAAAAGTGGCCACTTTGGACGCACCTCGCCTTTCAAGGTACAATTAAATTTTGATATTCCTGTATTTGAAGGAAATATAGATGCAGAAGCCCTAGAAAAATGGTTAACTCTACTAGAAGGTTATTTCTCGGTTCACATTTTTTTCGACAAAGAAAAGATCACCTTCGCACTCCTTAAATCTCTCCGTCATGTCAAACATTGTTGGGAAACTTACTGGGAGAAAAGTTCCACAGAGGTGTCTGGAAAATATGGGGCCGATCCCACATGTGATTTTTTTGTGGATGTTGTAAAGGAACAATATTACCCTGTTGGAAACTATCAGGACCAGTACATGAGATGGACAACATTGCGGCAATAGAGGGGCCAAGAAGTTCCAGGGTTCACCAATACCTTCCTTACCTTGCACACCAAGCTAGGTATCAAATACCTCAAGAGACATTTGGTTCTAAAATACCGTGGGGCTCTACACAGATACATCCAGACTGAAATGTATTTTTTGGACATCTCATCACTCGGTGCTGCTTATCGATATGATGTTAAAATTGAGAAAAACTTTAAGCTCCAGAACAAATGGGAGTTTGGGTCTGCAAATCTGCAACAACTAAAGTATGACAAAGACGACCCTAACAAACAGTCTCCCGAAAACTAGTCCAAGACACAGGAAAAGAATGGTCACGGGAAGATAAAGAAGGACACCGAAAAATGGTGCGAGTTCCACAAAAGCCCTCGGAACAACACCGAAGAATGTCGCTCAAAATAGTCATTGGTTGATGAGATCAAAGACAAAGAGCTGAACCTTGATTCATAATATGATTCTAAAAATAATGGTAAGGGACAGATCATTGATGCGGACCCCACTACTATTTTCGCTACTGCAACAATTCAACTAGAAGAACCAATAGATCCTGAAGAAGGGGAATGTCGTTTTCATTCACATATGTTTGTGAAGGGGACCCCGCTGCATTTTATTGTTGATAGCGGAAGCCAAAATAACCTCATCTCAGCAGAGGTCGTCAAACAATTGGGATTGTCAACAACACCACACCGAAAGCCATACAACATCGGGTGGTTTTGCCAAGGATGAGATCTTTGTGTCAGCCAACAGTGTCGATTTCCATACAGAATCCAACCCTTCAAGGATGAGGTATTATGTGATGTTTCCCCACTGGATGTCTGTGATGTTCTCTTGGGCCAACCATATATGTGGAAGCACCATGCTGTTTATGAGTCTCGACCCC
>JZKD02S1708733.1:19164-30543 GCA_000966675.3 Picea glauca
TGGTGTTTTTAGGGAATTATTGGGGTAGTGGTTCTTTGATTGGTGGAACTATTTGGGGAGGGGATTCAATGATAGGCGTATTGTCTCCAATATCTATTATGTTAGAGGAAACTACACATACTTGTGTTGAAATAGAAGGGTTTAGGAGAGGTGGTGCTCCATGAAAAGTCCCTAACAAGGATGGGTCTTTGAATACTCCAGGACCAATTTCGATGACTAAGAAAGCATCCGAGATAGTGCAGACAAGGGGGAGAATGTTATCAATGTTGGCGGAATGATTAGGCTCGCAATGTGTAAGTTGGTCAATGGTGACGATTTTCCCGTTGTGGGGGAACATCATCGTATGAAACATAGAAGAGTCTACTGCCTTCATAGAATACATGTAGTTACGTTCGAACAAGATATTTTAATCAAGTGGGGCGTCGATAACTTCATTGTCAATTAATATGGTTTTTCCCCCAATTTCTACAAGGACGTTTTGGAAGAGCTCTTCAGGGGATGATGGTCGACCGTCATAAGCTCTCAGGGTTATGGCAGATGGTACTAGCTCAGGTGAGCTAAGTTTCTACCATACTACTTTGGACATGATGCATGTGGATGTACCTTCATCGATGATGCACCGATGAACTATGATGTTCCGGATCTTAATTGGTATCTAAAAAGATACTAGGGTAGGGAGGCATGGTTCTCTGCTATCTAGATCAAAGGTGATGAGTCGAGTATCATCTGGGTCAACTACCCCCAAGGCAGAAATAAAATATTTACATTGTGATGGACAGGTTTGGAGGACCTCCAACACAAACATGGTTTTAGGAGACTATGCTAAGTCATCGACCAGACCGTAGTTATGTGTTTCCCTAGCATGAGGGTTATGTACATTTCATCATAAAGGCATGTGGGGTATACGAGGGTTTGGTTCAGTGTTAGGGCGAGGAATCATCAATGGTTGTCAGGATGTAGTTGGAGTTGCTTCTGAGGTGGTTGGGGTAGATTCAGGAGGTAGGCTATATGGATGGTTATTTGTTTTCAAAAGAATCTCTTCCTCACTGGTATGGAGGATACTATGATCGACTGGATTTTCGGGTAGTTTGGGACCTGGGTTTTGATATTGCCCCATTCGTGGTGGGGTTGAGTTTATCTCTTTTTGGGTATTCATCACACCTTGGTAAGGAACAGGTTTTTGAAAAATGCCCAGAGGTGGTGGCTGCAAATAATGTTGTGGGGCCTGCTGAGGGGTAGGAGGTGATAGAGGGAATTGCGTGTTCATGGATTCTTTCATCCGTTTGTAATCAACAATTTGGGGGAAGTGGTCATTAAAATGTCCATATTCACCACATAGAGTGCAAGGGAAGTTAGTTCTGAGGTTATTGTTCTTCCCTTGTCGTGGTTAATTCTTATTGTTTCCCCCTTGAGGGTTTTGGTTGCCTTGATTCTGGTGGCCCTCGGTGGGACGATTTTGTTGGGGATTATTTCCTCCTAGTCCTGGGTTGTTATTGTTTTTATTTTTTCCCTTTCTTCTTGGGATTATTCGACTGATGAGATTTATTTTCTCTATTCAAGTGTTTAAAAGTATGAACCTGTTGAATGGGAGAGGGATGAAGAAAATTTATGCTAGCATGTGATTGACTTGGTGGAGGAGAAACTAGCTGGAGGGGACCAGGGAATGGAAAATATGGGTTTTTTGTGGAGACAATCCATATGGCGTCTAGGAAGTTGAAGTAATTCCACTACTGTTGGGGTTATATGCGAGGGTTGGGGGTGGACCTGTACTAGATTCAGAGACCGAATGCATCTGGGGTACCGGTGGGGGTCCCCCAAATGGTTGAGAGGGAACAACAGGATATGAATGTTGGTGAGTGGGAGGAGGGTAATAAGATGTCCCTCCATATGGTTGTGGAAATTTATTTTCACCATCAGTGGGTGACGAGTGGTCGTAAGGGTTGAGATGTGTCATAGAACCAATCAACTCGTCCGCAGCATGGGACATCCCAGGTTTGTCCTAGCCAAGTGGTATGGATCTGGGTGCATCAAGGAATACCATGTACAAGTAACCTGACTGAGCATAGATGAGGTCAAATTGTTGGGATTTTCTTATGGCTTCCTCTTCTGACTGAGGAAAAGTGGATGGTACATCCTTTGCAATCACACGGATGAGCGATTTGAAAAACCAATTGATACATTGTTCTTTGGTGGCTTCCGCTTTACACAAACTACATTGTCGCCACCATTCATGAATGTGGTCGGTGATATTGATATCAATTGTTTGTTTGAACTAAGAGAGAAGTTCTAGGCCAGTTTCATGACAAACTGGTAATTGGAAAAAGGACAAAAAGGCCTTGGCCAATGATTCAAGGGTCACATGGGACCCTGATTTTTCTTCCACATACCATTTGGATGATGAACCAGTGAGATTTATTTGAAATAAACTCAAGCGGATGGAATCATCCATGATGTTGTTTGAAGAGAACCATAAGTGGAAGGTCATAACATGGTTGGAGGAATCTTCTCCCGGTTTTCCTTCAAATTTTGTAATATCTGAAGGAAATTTGATAGGCATATTGGGCCAAGTGGCATCATAAAAAATAGGATCATTCATGAGTTTGGTTAAATAATGAATGTTGAGGGATTCCAAGTATATCATAGAGGATTTGGTGGAGGATTAATTCCATCCATTGTGTGTGCAAATAATGGACCTGTCCCTTCAGAGGGATTTGGTGGGTTTGGGCTTCTTCCTTGAGAAGAAGTTTGACCCCTTCCTCCTTGTGAATGAGAGCCAAAACATGGATGGCCTTGGGTATTTTACCCAAGCAAAGTGGAACCAAGCAAAGATGATAAAAAACAGTGGAACTCACTAGGGTGTGGGATGTTTGAGCCTGTGAGTTGGAAAGACTAGGGACTCCTCCTAGAATAGGAGGGAGATTTTGCAAGCACCTAAAACAAAGGGGATTTTGTGGTTCCCCTATGGTTTCGACTAGAAAATTGAATGTGTGCAAATGGTGACAAGAGAGAAGTAAATGAACAAGAGCTTTTTATATGTTTTACCTTCACAAGATAGTATAACTCACAATTGTATATAATCAAATGAACGTCATACATAAATCAATTGTAAAATAAACAAGCATGTTGTTGGCATAGGGGAAGACCCAGGGTTCAACTCCAAGAGCACACCAAAAATCCCTAACTACTGGTCCTTTCGGTAACACCTGTGAGGCAGATGCAGTCTCACCTGAAGTAGCTATGGTGGGGTTGCAGGACAGAGATGTCTACAACCAAAGGAAATATCAAGTGGATCCAATATGAGAACAACAAAACATTTATATATCAATTACCAGCTTAGATCTACTCTGCACAACTGTCTATCAAATCAAATACAATAATGCAATAGCAATATATCGAATGACAAAGAACAGAGAATCAATCACACACAACATGAGATATATGTGGTTCACCCTCTCTCTAGGGCTACATCCATAGAAATGTGCTTTAAATATATTAAGATGAAGCATACAGTTATTGTCCGTGCTCTTAGCTAGCATATCCTCTTTCTTCTCCTCTCTGTCTCTCCCCTTTCCTATGCACCCAGCTGCAGGACTGATCTTCACACCCAGCTGAAGATCTTACAATACCAGAAGGCTCTTACACTTAGCACTTCTCTCTCACAGAACACTAATCAGTCATGACAATAAAAAAACTAGAACATACCCTCTTCCCTCATATAGGTTCTTATTTATACATTACAATCACTCACCGAAAGCCTTAGGCTGAAACCTAGGTGTCAAAACCCTAGATACCAAAAACCTAGGTCAACTTGACCCTCATTTTCAGGGCTTCGCTAACTTATCTTTCCTTCCTTCTCACGCGGTGCTCCAAAGCATCCAATGGTGGATTTTTCTACTTGCTACGTTGTCCATGATCCTTCTTCCTTGTTGATCTGTCATCCTCGATCTCCTCGTCCAACGGCTTGCTTTCTCTTACTTCGCTCCGTATTTTCTTCTCTTCTGCTCACTTCGACCTAGTAACAGTCATTGTGTCTTCCACGTGGTTCACATTCCTTCTTTTCTTCCTTAATCTTTGATTACTTCCATACCCAATGGACAACATGCCCCCAATGCTCACCTCTGACTCATCCCAAGGCACTTCAGATATGATCCTTCTGTTTTACTTCAACTTCAGACTGCGCAGGGCTGCCTTTGCTTTCATCTTTATGCCTTCTTTGCTTGTGCAGAATGTTTTTTCTGTGTCTGGTACCCATTTTCAACTACACCTATTACCTAGACCCTTTTCCTTATTCTTTTACTGAGAGCTATGAGGTATTTGGTTGTCATAATACAATTTCAACCGACTCTCATTCACTAAACCTTCCTTCCATTCACTGTTCAAAGTCTTCAGCTGCGTAGCTCCTCCCTCTGTAACATAGGTAACCTCATATGGCCCAACCCAATGCGTTCAAAACTTTCCTGGATGTTTCATGAACTTACTGTCATATACCAGTACCAAATCACCTTACTTAAATGTATTCTTCTTGATGTGTCTGTCATGGTAGGCCTTCTCTCTTTTCTTCTGTACTTGTTGATGGAATCCTGCAATAAATATGTCTTCTTCTAGTTCAACCAACTATGCGAGTCTCTCTTGAACAGTGCCAGTGTCATCCATACCTATAAAAGAAGCGATTTTTAAGCCTGGTACCAAATATTCCATTGGGACAACTACTTCGAGACCATAAACCAATTTAAAAGGGCTCTTCATTGTTATCTTCTTGCAAGTGGTTCTATAGGCCCATAGTACTACTGGTTCTCTTAAGTCCCAGTCATCCCTGTTCACAGTGCAAATTTTCGTCGGCGTTGTCTCCAAGATTTTGATGAATGCTTCAACTATCCCATTCGCTTGTGGATGGTAAGGTGTGCTCTTTTGATGATGGACTGTAAATTCCTCAGTCAAGGCTTCAACAATCTTATTGATGAAATGTGTGCCTTGATCACTCATAAGGATATTTGGGCATCCAAACCTGGTTATGATTCCATCAAATATGACGTGTGCAACTGTAGTTGCACTACAGTCCTTAACTTTTCTTTTTTCGACCCATATGGTCAAGTACTTTGTTGCAGTGATTATGTACCTTGCTCCTATGCACTTTCCTGGTGGGTTTATAGGTCCCACAAAGTCAATAGCCCATTTCTCAAATGCTTGTAGGGTCAGCTGTGGTGCTAAATGCATTTCATATCTTCTAGATGGTTTCCCAACTCTTGGGCATATATCACATGCTTTGTAATAGTCCTTAGCATCTCGGTGTAAGGTAGGCCACCAAAGGCCAACTCTAAGAACCTTCCACGCCATTTATTTACCTTCATAGTGTCCTCCTGCAATGCCTTCACGATCTTCGACGAGGATCAATGGTCGTTCTGCCTCCATAACACACCTCCTCAATATCTCATCAGGTCCCATCTTGTATAACTGTCCAACTATAAGTAAAAAGTTTGCAGCGTGCACTACTAGTTGTTTCTTCTGGGTGACTGTATACTCACTAGGTGCCATTCCTGTTGACATGAACTAGACTATTTCTGTGAAGTGATCATCAATCTTTCTAATGGATAGCAGCTGTGCATCTGGTAGTGTATCCTCCAAACTAGTAGGCTCTTCTCCATGTTCCAACCTCGACAAGTGGTGAGGACCTTTTTTCATTCTTCCTGTCTTAATCACGATCTCGAAATCATATTCATGGAATAGCAGAAGCCATATGCATATTCTCCCCCCCAACACTAGCTTGTTGACTAGATATTTCAACGCGAAGTGATCAGTAAACATTTTAAAGTGTCCTCCCAGCAAATAGTGGTGGAACTTCTGCAACGCATACACCATGGCTAATCCTTCTCTCTCAGTAGTGGTGTAATTAATCTCAGTTNCAAGGCAGAAATAAAAGATTTACATTGTGATGGACAGGTTTGGAGGACCTCCAACACAAACATGGTTTTAGGAGACTATGCTAAGTCATCGACCAGACCGTAGTTATGTGTTTCCTTAGCATGAGGGTTATGTACATTTCATCATAAAGGCATGTGGGGTATACGAGGGTTTGGTTCAGTGTTAGGGCGTGGAATCATCAATGGTTGTCGGGATGTAGTTGGAGTTGCTTCTGAGGTGGTTGGGGTAGATTCAGGAGGTAGGCTATATGGATGGTTATTTGTTTGCAAAAGAATCTCTTCCTCACTGGTATGGAGGATACTATGATCGACTGGATTTTCGGGTTGTTTGGGACCTGGGTTTTGATATTGCCCCATTCGTGGTGGGGTTGAGTTTATATCTTTTTGGGTATTCATCATACCTTGGTAAGGAATAGGTTTTTGAAAAATGCCCAGAGGTGGTGGTTGTAAATAATGTTGTGGGGCCTGCTGAGGGGTAGGAGGTGCTGGAGGGAATTGCATGTTCATGGATTCTTTCATCCGTTTGTAATCAACAATTTGGGGGAAGTGGTGATTATAATGTCCATACTCACCACATAGAGTGTAAGGGAAGTTAGTTCTGAGGTTATTGTTCTTCCCTTGTTGTGGTTAATTCTTATTGTTTCCCCCTTGGGGGTTTTGGTTGCCTTGATTTTGGTGGCCGTCGGTGGGACGATTTTGTTGGGGATTATTTCCTCCTAGTCTTGGGTTGTTATTGTTTTGATTTTTTCCCTTTCTTCTTGGGATTATTCGACTGATGAGATTTATTTTCTGTATTCAACTGTTTAAAAGTATGAATCTGTTGAATGGGAGAGGGATGAAGAAAATTTATGCTGGCATGTGGTTGACTTGGTGTAGGAGCAACCAGCTGGGGGGGACCAGGGAATGGAAAATATGGGTTTTTTGTGGAGACAATCCATATGGCATCTAGGAAGTTGAAGTAATTCCACTACTGTTGGGGTTATATGTGGGGGTTGGGGGTGGACCTGTACTGGATTCAGAGACCGAATGCATCTGGGGTACCGGTGGGGGTCCCCGAAATGGTTGAGAGGGAACAACAGGATATGAATGTTGGTGAGTGGGAGGAGGGTAATAAGATGTCCCTCCATATGGTTGTGGAAATTTATTTTCACCATCAGTGGGTGACAAGTGGTCGTAAGGGTTGAGATGTGTCATAGAACCAATCAACTCGTTCGCAGCATGGGACATCCCAGGTTTGTCCTAGCCAAGTGGTATGGATCTGGGTGCATCAAGGAATACCGTGTACAAGTAACCTGACTGAGCATAGATGAGGTCAAATTGTTGGCATTTTCTTATGGCTTCCTCTTCTGACTGAGGAAAAGTGGATGGTACATCCTTTGCAGTCACAGGGATGAGCGATTTGAAAAACCAATCGATACATTGTTCTTTGGTGGTTTCTGCTTTACACAAACTACGTTGCCGCCGCCATTCATGAATGTGGTCAGTGATATTGATAGCAATTGTTTGTTTGAACTAAGAGAGAAGTTCTATGCCAGTGTCATCACAAACTAGTAATTGGAAAAAGGACAAAAAGGCCTTGGCCAATGATTCAAGGGTCACATGGGACCCTGATTTTTCTTCCACATACCATTTGGATGATGAACCAGTGAGAGTTATTTGAAATAAACTCAAGCAGATGGAATCATCCATGATGTTGTTTGAAGAGAACCATAAGTGGAAGGTCATAACATGGTTGGAGGAATCTTCTCCCAGTTTTCCTTCAAATTTTGTAATATCTGAAGGAAATTTGATAGGCATATTGGGCCAAGTGGCATCATGCAAAATAGGATCATTCATGAGTTTGGTTAAATAACGAATGTTGAGGGATTCCAAGTATGGCATAGAGGATTTGGTGGAGGATTAATTCCATCCATTGTGTGTGCAGGTAATGGACCTGTCCCTTGAGAGGGATTTGGTGGGTTTGCGCTTCTTCCTTGAGAAGAAGTTTGCCCCCTTCCTCCTTGTGAATGAGAGCCAATAGATGGATGGCCTTGGGTATTTTACTCAAGCAAAGTGGAACCAAGAAAAGATGATAAAAAATAGTGGCACTCACTGGGGTGTGGGATGCTTGAGCCGGTGAGTTGGAAAGACTAGGGACTCCTCCTAGAATAGGAGGGAGATTTTGCAAGCATCTAAAACAAAGGGGATTTTGTGGTTCCCCTATGGTTTTGACTAGAAAATTGAATGTGTGCAAATGGTCACAAGAGAGAAGTAAATGAACCAAATATTTTTATATTTTTTACCTTCACAAGATAGTATAACTCACAATTGTATGTAATCAAATGAACATCATACATAAATCAATTGTAAAATAAACAAGCATGTTGTTGGCATAGGGGAAGACCCAAGGTTCAACTCCAAGAGCACACCAAAAATCCCTAACTACTGGTCCTTTCGGTAACACCTGTGAGGCAGATACAGTCTCACCTGAAGTAGCTATGGGGGGGTTGCAGGACAGAGATGTCTACAACCAAAGGGAATATCAAGTGGATCCAATATGAGAACAACAAAACATTTATATATCAATTACCAGCTTAGATCTACTCTGCACAACTGTCTATAAAATCAAATACAATAATGCAATAGAAATATATCGAATGACAAAGAATAAAGAATCAATCACACACAACATGAGATATATGTGGTTCACCCTCTCTCTAGGGATACATCCATAGAAATGTTCTTTAAATATATTAAGATGAAGCATACAGTTATTGTCTGCGCTCTTAGCTCGCATATCTTCTTTCTTCTCCTCTCTGTCTCTCCCCTTTCCTGTGCACCCAGCTACAGGACTGATCTTCACACCCAGCTGAAGATCTTACAATACCAGAAGGCTCTTACACTTAGCACTTCTCTCTCACAGAACACTAATCAGTCATGACAATAAAAAAAATAGAACAGACCCTCTTCCCTCATATAGGTTCTTATTTATACATTACAATCACTCACCGAAAGCCTTAGGCTGAAACCTAGGTGTCAAAACCCTAGATACCAAAAACCTAGGTCAAATTGACCCTCATTTTCAGAGTTTTGCCAACCTATCTTTCCTTCCTTCTTGCGCGGTGCTCCAAAGAATCCAATGGTGGATTTTTCTACTTGCATCATTGTCCAAGATCCTTCTTCCTTGCTGATCTATCATCCTCGATCTCCTAGTCCAACGGCTTGCTTTCTCTTACTTCACTCCGTCTTTTCTTCTCTTTTTCTCACTTCGACCTAGTAACAGTCACTGTGTCTTCCACGTGGTTCGCATTCCTTCTTTTCTTCCTTAATCTTTGATTACTTCCATACCCAATGGACAACATGCCCCCAACGCTCACCTCTGACTCATCCCAAGGCACTTCAGATATGATCCTTCTGTTTTACTTCAACTTCGGACTGCGCAAGGTTGCCTTTGCTTTCATCTTTATGCCTTCTTTGCTTGTGCAGAATGTCTTTTCTGTGTCTGGTACCCATTTTCAACTACACCTATTACCTAGACCCTTTTCCTTATTCTTTTACTGAGAGCTATGAGGCAGTTGGTTGTCATAATACAATTTCAACCGACTCCCGTTCACCAAACCTTCCTTCCATTCACTATTCAAAGTCTTCAGTTGCGTAGCTCCTCCCTCTGTAATATAGGTAACCTCATATGGCCCAAGCCAATGTGTTCAAAACTTTCCTGGATGTTTCATGAACTTACTGTCATATACCAGTACCAAATCACCTTGCTTAAATGTATTCTTCTTGATGTGTCTGTCATGGTAGGCCTTCTCTCTTTTCTTCTGTACTTGCTGATGGAATCCTACAATAAATATGTCTTCTTCTAGTTCAACCAACTATGCGAGCCTCTCTTGAATAGTGCCAGTGTCATCCATACCTATAAAAGAAGGGATTTTTAGGCCTGGTACCAAATATTCCATTGGGACAACTACTTCGAGACCATAAACCAATTTAAAAGGGTTCTTCATTGTTATCTTCTTGCAAGTGGTTCTATAGGCCCATAGTACTACTGGTACTCTTAAATCCCAGTCATCCATGTTCACACTACAAATTTTCGTCAGCGTTGTCTCCAAGATTTTTATGAATGCTTCAATTGTCCCATTCGCTTGTGGATGGTAAGGTGTGCTCTTTTGATGATGGACTGTAAATTCCTCAGTCAAGGCTTCAACAATATTATTGATGAAATGTGTGCCTTGATCACTCATAAGGATATTTGGGCATCCAAACCTGGTTATGATTCCATCAAATATGACGTGTGCAAATGTAGTTGCACTACAGTCCTTAAATTTTCTTTCTTCGACCCATATGGTCAAGTACTTTGTTGCAGTGATTATGTACCTTGCTCCTGTGCACTTTCTTGGTGGGTTTATAGGTCCCACAAATTTAATAGCCCATTTCTCAAATGCTTGTAGGGTCAGCTGTGGTGCTAAAGGAATTTCATATCTTCTAGATGGTTTCCCAACTCTTGGGCATATATCGCATGCTCTGTAATAGTCCTTAGCATCTCGGTGTAAGGTAGGCCACCAAAGGCCAACTCTAAGAACCTTCCACATCATTTCTTTACCTTCATAGTGTCCTCCTGCAATGCCTTCACAATCTTCGACGAGGATCAATGGTCGTTCTACCTCCATAACACACCTCCTCAATATCTCATCAGGTCCCATCTTGTATAATTGTCCAGCTATAAGTAAAAAGTTTGCAGCGCGAACTACTAGTTTTTTCTTCTGGGTGACTGTATACTCGCTAGGTGCCATTCTTGTTGACATGAACTAGACTATTTTTGTGAAGTGATCATCAATCTTTCTAATGGATAGCAGTTGTGCATCTGGTAGTGTATCCTCCAAACTAGTAGGCTCTTCTCCATGTTCCAACCTTGACAAGTGGTGAGGGCCTTTTTTCATTCTTCCTGGATTAATCACGATCTCAAAATCATATTCATGGAATAGCAGAAGACATATGCATATTCTCCCCCCCAACACTAGCTTGTTGACTAGATATTTCAATGTGAAGTGATCAGTAAACATTTTAAAGTGTCCTCCCAGTAAATAGTGGTGGAACTTCTGCAACGCATACACCATGGCTAATCCTTCTCTCTCAGTAGTGGTGTAATTAATCCCAGTTGTTGATATATTCTTGCTAGAAAAGGCTAACAGGTGGTCGATATATCTTGTTCCCAGTTGTGCTAACATAGTTCCTAATGCAATGGAAGATGCATCGACATGCACATGAAATTCCTTGCTCCAATCTAGAAAAACTGAGATAGGCGCAGTAACCATTTTCTGTTTCAGCATGTTGAAGCTCTATTGCCATTCTTATGTCCAATGAAATTGACAATCTTTCTTCAAAAGCTGCTCTATGGGTGATGTAATCTGGGCATAGCCTTTAATGAAAATCCTGTAATATCCAGTATGTCCCAGTGCAGTGCGCAACTATTTGACTGAAG
>JZKD02S1708733.1:97149-107576 GCA_000966675.3 Picea glauca
CTTTAGGTTTCAAAAATAAGGAGGCTCCATTTTAGGAAAGTATCCAAATATGAGGTAAAATGGAGGTGTTGTAGTGCTAGTCACAACAAATGGCGACACACTAGGCGAAGCCTTGTATCTCTGCAAAATGAGTCCATTCATAATTTTATTAGGAAAGAAACTTCATCACACAAAATCACAACGAAGAAAAAATAGGTCCCATAACTTGTATATTGAAAAGTTATTGATGATTCAAGTATGATGCATTTCTCTGGTGTTTCTCCACAGCTAGAGAGCGTCCATATCCCCGACAGAGTCACCCCGGTGTAACAAGCCTTTCTCCACTTCCAATGAGTGTCCTTAGCCCCGATGGAGATAATTGCATGTCCCATGTGATCTAGAAAGTGTTTCCCCAAGCCTTTACCTTTTATAATATTTAATTCTCTTTTGTTTAGAGATGTAGGCTGATGGGGGGGTTCTAGTTAACCTTTAAAGGCACTAGGGATGACACCTATGATGGTGATATCTACTAACTTGATTATAGATAAGCAAACTTCCTAAGTCATTATTCCTAATCCTACTACAACATATCATATAGACCATTTCCTTTAGCTCTTGTAACATAGCAATATGATGTTTATAGTAGTCTCTTGGCTCTCTGTTTTCCCAGTGTCCTTTCATATTGACAAGCTACTTTTCTCTACTAGATCTTAACTCGTGATAGAGCACAAAGGGTTTGCATGTACTAGAGAGGAGTAGAGTGGACATCTTATTACATAGACGTTTAGGCTCTCTGCACTGAATATGCTACTTTTAAGCATGTGATTTGCTTCAGGTTGAAAGAACTCCAAAATCACAAGGGAATCCACACAAGAAGGACAAGGTAAAACCAGTAATCAAATAGATCAAGAAAACTCAAACTAACTATGGAAACAAAAGTCAAAAGAAAAACTAGAAACAAGTTTTATTTATGCAAAAGTGACCAGTAGCCTCAAGGGCTAACTAATATAATGTTTTAGGACTTGGCCATTTACAGGGACATATTTGATCTCTCCCTAAATGTTTTGTAATTGAAAAGTGCTTTGGCCAATCTTTTCTTTGATAAGGTAGGGACCAAGCCAAAGTTTTTGAAATTTCATATGTTTCCCTTTATCTTCATCTGGTTTATCCCATTTCAGGATTAGATCCCAAACCTGGAATTCTTTCTCACCCACAGATTTCTTATCAAACCAATGTTTTGATGCTTTCTTGTGAGCTTCAAACTTGTTTTTAGTCTTGTCATGTATTTCTTCAAGGTTCAGCAATGTATTTATACAACTTTGGATAACTGGGCATTCTCTGCCTCGGGACTGTTGTGTAAGTTGGAGAAAGGGAAGGTAAATGTTCGAGGGTAACATAACTTCTTTCCCATACACAATAAAATAAGGTCATTTTCCGATGGATTCTTTTTGTGTGACACGATTTTCCCAAAAATCATTTTGTAATAAATTGTTCCAATTTCTCTAGTGATTGACTACAGTTCTTTTTAGGATACGAATGATGTTCTTGTTTGTGGATTCTGCTAGGACATTTCCTTGGGGTAATAGTTAGTTGAATACTTTAAAATAATTCCCTTTTCCAATGMATACTCAGATAATTTCAAAGATGAAAAGTAAGAATCATTATCAAATACTAAAGAGTTAGGAATACCAAACCTCATGATAATGTGTTGTTCAAGAAAATTAATCACTACTTCTTCATCCACTTTGACTAAAGGAATTGCTTCAATCCAACGTGTGAAATAATTAGTTGCGGTTAGAATATACCTGTGTTGTTTAGATGAATGAGGATTTATCTCACCAACAACATCTAAGCCCCATTGCTCAAATGATTCTTCCACTACTATAGGTTGGAGAGGAAAAGAAGAATTTTGTTCTCTCCCTGATGATTTTTGACATGCTTCTTAGCTTCTCGAGTACGCGTGGGCATCCTTGAAGAGGGTGGGCCAGTAGTATCCCACTCTTAGCACTTTATAAACTGTTGTGTCTCATGAGAAATGACCACTAGCTGGTCCTTCATGCATATCTTTTGAAACCTTATCAACTTCTTTTTTTTCAAGACATTTGAGCAACACTCCAGCATAATTATTTATGAACAAGATGCCATGTAATAATTGATACTGTAAATATTTCATCTGCAACTCTCTTTTTTTCTTAGCATTGAGATTATCTGGAGTGGTTCCATGTTGTCAATAATACTTAAGATCATTGTAACATGGTCCTTAAATGGTTGGAACATATGGAACTTGTTGCGTATACATGATATATTCATCTTTCCAACTATCCTCTTCTTTTTATTCAACATCAACTCCTTGGGTTACTAATTTACACAATCCTTGACCCTTTACGATGTTGGATGGTTTAAATTGGAGGTCATACTCTTTCATATATGTCATCCAATTTCCTTGTCTTTCACCCAATTCCTTTTGAATGAACATTGATCTCACTTCAGGGTGTGGGGTGATGAATTTAGTACGATTTTTTGGGATATATGGTCTAAACTACTTGATTGCTTTATGGATGAAAAATTCTTGCTTGTCCACCGGAGGATAATTCAGTTCAGTCCCTTGTAACCTAGTGCTCATAAAAGAAACAAGGTATCCATCTCCTTGTTCATCCNATCTCTGCAAAATGAGTCCATTCATAATTTTATTAGGAAAGAAACTTCATCACACAAAATCACAACGAAGAAAAAATAGGTCCCATAACTTGTATATTGAAAAGTTATTGATGATTCAAGTATGATGCATTTCTCTGGTGTTTCTCCACAGCTAGAGAGCGTCCATATCCCCGACAGAGTCACCCCGGTGTAACAAGCCTTTCTCCACTTCCAATGAGTGTCCTTAGCCCCGATGGAGATAATTGCATGTCCCATGTGATCTAGAAAGTGTTTCCCCAAGCCTTTACCTTTTATAATATTTAATTCTCTTTTGTTTAGAGATGTAGGCTGATGGGGGGGTTCTAGTTAACCTTTAAAGGCACTAGGGATGATACCTATGATGGTGATATCTACTAACTTGATTATAGATAAGCAAACTTCATGAGTCATTATTCCTAATCCTACTACAACATATCATATAGACCATTTCCTTTAGCTCTTGTAACATAGCAATATGATGTTTACAGTAGTCTCTTGGCTCTCTGTTTTCCCAGTGTCCTTTCATATTGACAAGCTACTTTTCTCTACTAGATCTTAACTCGTGATAGAGCACAAAGGGTTTCCATGTACTAGAGAGGAGTAGAGTGGACATCTTATTACATAGACGTTTAGGCTCTCTGCACTGAATATTCTACTTTTAAGCATGTGATTTGCTTCAGGTTGTAAGAACTCCAAAATCACAAGGGAATCCACACAAGAAGGACAAGGTAAAACCAGTAATCAAATAGATCAAGAAAACTCAAACTAACTAAGGAAACAAAATTCAAAAGAAAAACTAGAAACAAGTTTTATTTATGCAAAAGTGACCAGTAGCCTCAAGGGCTAACTAATATAATGTTTTAGGACTTGGCCATTTACATGGACATATTTGATCTCTCCCTAAATATTTTGTAATTGAAAAGTGCTTTGGCCAATCTTTTCTTTGATAAGGTAGGGACCAAGCCAAAGTTTTTGAAATTTCATATGTTTCCCTTTATCTTCATCTGGTTTATCCCATTTCAGGATTAGATCCCAAACCTGGAATTCTTTCTCACCCACAAATTTCTTATCAAACCAATGTTTTGATGCTTTCTTGTGAGCTTCAAACTTTTTTTTAGTCTTGTCATGTATTTCTTCAAGGTTCAGCAACGTATTTATACAACTTTGGATAACTGGGCATTCTCTGCCTCGGGACTGTTGTGTAAGTTGGAGAAAGGGAAGGTAAATGTTTGAGGGTAACATAATTTCTTTCCCATACACAATAAAATAAGGTCATTTTCCGATGGATTATTTTTGTGTGACACGATTTTCCCAAAAATCATTTTGTAATACATTGTTCCAATTTCTCTGGTGATTGACTACAGTTCTTTTTAGGATACGAATGATGTTCTTGTTTGTGGATTCTGCTAGGACATTTCCTTGGGGTAATAGTTAGTTGAATACTTTAAAATAATTCCCTTTTCCAATGMATACTCAGATAATTTCAAAGATGAAAAGTAAGAATCATTATCAAATACTAAAGAGTTAGGAATACCAAACCTCATGATAATGTGTTGTTCAAGAAAATTAATCACTACTTCTTCATCCACTTTGACTAAAGGAATTGCTTCAATCCAACGTGTGAAATAATCAGTTACGGTTAGAATATACCTGTGTTGTTTAGATGAATGAGGATTTATCTCACCAACAACATCTAAGCCCCATTGCTCAAATGGTTCTTCCAGTACTACAGGTTGGAGAGGAAAAGAAGAATTTTGTTCTCTCCCTCATGATTTTTGACATGCTTCTTAGCTTCTCGAGTACGCGTGGGCATCCTTGAAGAGGGTGGGCCAGTAGTATCCCACTCTTAGCACTTTATGAACCGTTGTGTCTCATGAGAAATGACCACTAGCTGGTCCTTAATGCATATCTTTTGAAGCCTTATCAACTTCTTTTTTCTCAAGACATTTGAGCAACACTCCAGCATAATTATTTATGAACAAGATGCCATGTAATAATTGATACTGTAAATATTTCATCTGCAACTCTCTTTTTTTCTTAGCATTGAGATTATCTGGAGTGGTTCCATGTTGTCAATAATACTTAAGATCATTGTAACATGGTCCTTAAATGGTTGGAACATATGGAACTTGTTGCGTATACATGATATATTCATCTTTCCAACTATCCTCTTCTTTTTATTCAACATCAACTCCTTGGGTTACTAATTTACATAATCCTTGACCCTTTACAATGTTGGATGGTTTAAATTGGAGGTCATACTCTTGCATATCTGTCATCCAATTTCCTTGTCTTTCACCGAATTCCTTTTGAATGAACATTGATCTCACTTAAGGGTGTGGGGTGATGAATTTAGTACGATTTTTTGGGATATATGGTCTAAACTGCTTGATTGCTTTATGGATGAAAAATTCTTGCTTGTCCACCGGAGGATAATTCAGTTCAGTCCCTTGTAACCTAGTGCTCATAAAAGAAACAAGGTATCCATCTCCTTTTTCATCCTTTTGAGTGAGTATTGTTTCTAGTGAATGTTCAGTTGCAAATGTATATAGCAGGAAATCTTTTGAAAAATTAGGACTCTAAAGAGACGACACATTGGAAAATGTATATAGCAGAAAGTCTTTTGAAAAATCATGACTCTAAAGAGATAACACATGCTTCCTTTTCCATAGGTGTCCATTTGAATTGTACATCCTTTTTAATCATCTTTTGTAAAGGTTTTGCAATCTCAACAATGTCTGGAACGAATCTTCTGATGAAATTGATTCCCTCGAAAAACAATTGCATGGACCTCTTGTTGTGCGGTGGAGGAATTTGTAAAATGGATTTGGATCTCTTCGGATCCACCAAAATTCCTTCTTTTGAGATAATCTGTCCGAATGAAATTCCTTTTGAAACGACGAATACAATTTTATTGGGATTAAGTGAAATTCTGTATTTTCTGTAATGCTCGAAAATCTGCTTGAGATGTGTTGGGTGGTCTTCTCTTTCTTTTGAATAAAATGTAACATCAACAAGGTAAACCACCATGCTTTGATCAATTAATACTTTAAAAGAAATKTCCATTTCCCTTTGAAAGGTGGCTCCTGCATTCATAATACCAAAAGGAATTCGTCTTTAAGCATAAGTTCCCCATTTAGTTCAAAAAGTGGTCTTTAAACGGTCTGGTTCTGCCACAAGAACCTAGTTGTATCCCGAAAAACCTGTCTAGTAAGGAGAATACTTGAGATCGAGAGACGAGTTGAAGGATTTGCTCCATTGGGGGAACTAGATAGTTATATTTGTTAGAAACAAGATTTAGGTTTATGAAATCTATACAGATTCTTATTTCTCCCCACGTTTTCCTCACAAGCACCATATTAGATACCCAAGTCAAATGTCTTACTTTAAAAATTATTCGGGCATATAACAACTTCTTGAGTTCCTTTTGTATAAGAGGTTCAAGAGTAAGATGAATCTTCCTGAGCTTTTGTTGAAATGGATTCATTCCTTATTTGATGGGAATCCCATGTTGTATTCTTGGTGTATCATAAGTATTCAAATCATCATATGTACAGGAAAAAACATCTCGATACTTCTTGAATAATTCTGTAAACGTATGCTTTTCTGAATCTGAACAGAAAGTGCCCAGGTTGACATACTTAGGATGTTTAGATGTTCCAAAATTAGCCAAGAAATTCATCATCATGGAGCTATTGGTATTTGGATTAGCTGGCCTCTTGAAATTAGATTGTAAATCAAATAAATTTTCAAGAGACAAAACATTCTTTGGAACACAATTTGTATTGACCTTATCAGTTTCTTCTCGATAAGATTGCAACTCTTGTTGATGAATTTCATCATCAATCATTGATTTTTGGAACATGTATGAACTAGTAAGGAATTTGAAATTCTGATAATCATAGTTGAATACTCGCTAGCTTGTGACAATTTCAGGTATGGATGGCCTAAACATTAGTGTTGTGTTGGTTTTTTCACATGGGTGAGAWAAAACACAACACTTACCTACTTAGTTAAGTAATCTAAACAAGAAAGAGGTTTGGGAGTTGATTAGATAACCAAATACACATGAAACAAGGAAATAAAACTAAAAACAAAGAGAAATAAATGTTAGAGAAGCTTGCAAGAACTGGAACGATGAAAAGAAAAAAATGACCATCATATAACTACCAATGGATCAATATATTCATAGGCTAACACTGTAGACAAAGGAAGGGACTTATGAATCCCCTCTTCCTCCTTGGGAGGGATTTTGAGTTCCCTAATAGAGAGTTATTCTCTTCATTCACTGACAAGTGACAATGGTGAATAAATACAATGTAAATCCTCTCAAGAGGTGAGTGGAATGGCCCTTTCTATAGTGCTTGAATGATTCAAAGAGAAAATAGGATTCTCCTAGAAGAATTCTTGCAGCATAACAATACCTTGAAGTTCTTATTTTTCTAGCACACCCATGGCACATATTTATAGTGTCAATTCATGGGAAGATACAACTGGTTCATAGTGTAAACANAAAAACAAAGAGAAATAAATGTTAGAGAAGCTTGCAAGAACTGGAACCATGAAAAGAAAAAAATGACCATCATATAACTACCAATGGATCAATATATTCATAGGCTAACACTGTATACAAAGGAAGGGACTTAAGAATCCCCTCTTCCTCCTTGGGAGGGAATTTGAGTTCCCTAATAGAGAGCTATTCTCTTCATTCAATGACAAGTGACAATGGTGAATAAATACAATGTAAATCCTCTCAAGAGGTGAGTGGAATGGCCCTTGCTATAGTGCTTGAATGATTCAAAGAGAAAATAGGATTCTCCAAGAAGAATTCTTGCAGCATAACAATACCTTGAAGTTCTTATTTTTCTAGCACACCCATGGCACATATTTATAGTGTCAATTCATGGGAAGATACAACTGGTTTATAGTGTAAACAAGGGGCCTTTTAGGGAACTTCCTAGCCCTTGACCAGCCTCCAAGATAGATTTCGCTCAAATTTGAGTGTCAAATCGTGTTGGCGGTCGAACTAGAAGTGGTTGAGAGGCCGAAAAGATTCATAAATGCGTTGTTCATGAGAAGTGTGCGGATTTTCTTGTATATAGTCGTGCATCTTGTGCACAGTGCATGTTGAGGGTTGTGTTAGCCTGCGCACTCTGCGCACTGTGTGTGGGCTTCCTTTGGTGAATTTGAGCACTTTGATTTTTTAACCAAGTATATAGTTTTTTTCCTTTTTGATGGATCTTGGTGCTGTCGGTGGACTAATTGTTGATGGCATTGATGTCTTTCTTCAACCATTATGTGTAATGTTGCAGATGATGTTTTAGTGATAACAGATGCCCCTTGATGTGTGAGGTTAGGAGCATATGTATAACTAAAATACATCAATGTTTCTTTTGCTGAGAGCTCCATTGTAAGGAAGAGTGAAGAGAGGAACTACACGAGCGATCCATCGGAGGGAGAGGGAAAATTGTAGGAACCAAACCTTTCTCTAGGGAGAAAAAATAAAATATGTATACAAACGAGGCGGGCATGCCCCATGCTTGTGTCTTGAAACCAAAATGTGGGATTGTAACTGAAGATGTATGATGGTGTAGGTAGATGCAGCGCCCTCAGGGGTGGTTGATAACGACAGATGATGGTTATGACTGGTGAATTGGCTCTGAAGCGAGTAATGGATGACTGTAAGAGGTGTCAATGAATCATAGGCATTGATGGCCTATCAACTTTAGAGGTCTTCAGCTGATATGAAACAACTATAATGGTCGCATAGTAAGACCCACCTTAACATGAGAGTTTGCTGAAGTCAAATTTTATGGGGGTCAACGTAATCAGAAAGAAATGATGATTCTATCTGTGTCATTCGAGACTCCTCATTGAAAAGGTAACGAGAGTGAAGATATTGTTGCCCTTCTGGAAATTGTGTTGATGTCAACATGAAGGGAGATGCGACCCCAAGAAGATAAGGGATTCTTGAAATCTACTAAGTAATAGATGATGTCAGATACTGACGAGTAAAATGAACGAAGTCAAGATGTTGTGGGACTTAAGACTTCCCTTGGTTCGGGTGGTGAGGGATGATTGGAAACAACCGTAAAATTATATCTAGCATCAGGGGGATGACTAGATATGGGATTAAACTATTCCAGAGGCTAACAAAGTTGGAAAACTTAGAGAGAGTGGGTATATGGNTCTTGGAAGTGCGAAACAAACTATCTAGACTCGTAATCCTAGGGGGTGAAATCAACATGAGTGTCAAGTAGCCACTGGGAAACTATGAATGGGACATCTCACATGGTGGAGAGTGATATTGGATGATAGTACCAAAATATGGCAGAGGTAAAGATACTGCAGAGCCAAATGTAGGGATCCTAAAGGTAAATATCAGAGGGTGTGACTGGGATATGCAATTATTAACAGAGGGAGTAACTACATGCTAGTGTCGTAGATATACCTGAAGGGGTTGTAAGCTTGTTGAATAAGTACCTGCACATATAAAAACCAAATACCCGACATGAACAATATCTGATGATAAAGAACATATAACAACTATTTGATAAAACTGACAGTGAGCATGCATACTTGAACGTGGTGTGAGAAAAATGCTCCTATGGGGAAAAGTGTAGATGATAACCTCGATAATGTGAATGTCTAGATGGTTGGATCAAGATCTCATGGCTAAGAACAGATTAGAAAACAAAGGCTCTGGGATCCTGTGACATAGTGTGGAAGTTGGGAAAAAGGGGCTATATATGGATGGTGGACCTACCATCTCATTTGTACCTGTCACTATTGTTGATCTGACGAGAGAGTTGTGAGGAGATTTCAATATTATGGGAGTGTGAGGCTAACGATATGGGAGCGGTGAAAGACAGGTTAGTGGCCCTACCATCCTGTAGTTTTTTAATTTGATAGATTGTAGGTAGGGGTTGTACGAAGGCTCGTACACAAGTTTTTAAGTGTAGGGGCCCACAAGTGCCCTGGAAAAGGGGTAATACCTATGCACGTGTGCATGGGTAAATCTCGGTTTCCCACACACTATGTGCAGGTTATCCAAAACAGTCATGCATGATGAATGCGCGGATGTGTTGGAAAATTCCATGCATAATGTGCAGTTGTGCTTGAGACAACAGCACATGTGGGCGAGATGGTAGGATAGATAGGTGTGCATAGGGTGCACGCCTGTTCGAGTGAAAGTTGCGCAATCATTCACAACTATGGGTGAGACAACTGTGCATTAGTGTACAACTATTTAAAGAACAGTCGTGCATAGATACGCAACTTGGTGGGGGAAATCCAAACACTATGTGCAGGCTCAGGGGTGGGTGAATTTTTTATATTTATGACTTTTTGATGGATGATGTGACTGATCATATGTTTCTAGGTGGATGTAGGTGATCAACAGAGCCTAGAGCACGATGTCAATCCATTGGCAAGAGTAGGACTGGGACTGACTGCGAGAGGCTGTGAGGGTGCATTCGTGTGTACGCAGACACTTGGCAGCCTACAAGTTGCTCAACTTTTTTGACTGCCCCCTAATACAGTCGCATGAGTTCATGCTCCAATTTTGTATCAGGATGTGGACCACTGATATGCAATGCTTCATGGTGAGGGGGGAGAAGCTGACATTCTCTGTGACAGAGGACATGTACTTTCTGACAAGACTCCCATTCCATGTGAGGGCACTAGTTGTTGATCCCCATCTACCAGGAGAGGACAAGATGGAGACTATGGTGGCTTGGCATTGTTCTAGGCTGAACCCTATGTCGTTTTTG
>JZKD02S1708745.1:16832-41817 GCA_000966675.3 Picea glauca
TTATACTAAATATGTCTATTAAGAGAAGCATCTAGAGGAAGATCCTTCTAGAAGCGGAAGCTTCTATTAGGTCTTCTTACATCCACCTTATTCTATTTTATTGAAAGTCCTTATTCATATTGACCTTTATTACATTCGAATACATTGATCTACCTATGTGCGGGTTAGGACCTTAACAGTACTCATCCCCCATGTTCCCAATAACTATGGGATGTGACCACTCACACCCACCCTCTTACATGTAATAAATGATTGTCTTTGAGAACACTCAATCATAAATTAGAAGGTTCATATACAAACAAAAAATTTGGAAAATGGATTGAATTAATATACATAGGTAATTCCCCCTTGGACCCCTCTTGACCATTGTCCTGGACTCTCCCCCCTCTTATCGATTAATTCAACCCACATCTTTGTCCTTGTCCCCTAGCAACTAACATCACATTTTATTATTATAACATAGAAATACAATTTGCATATTACATTGCTTGGACATAGTTGTTGGGCTATAAATATGTTTTAAACTATAACCTCTATGCATCATCCAAAGGTAGGCACTAGTGCAAGTGTTTTACTTGTTGCCTACGTAGGTTCTTACCTTCCATTTTCAATACCCGTCCTCTAGAGATGCAACCCCTGCAAAGGGATAGAAATCGTAACAAAAGGAACAACAATCGTTCCATTCAAATGAACAGCAAAAGGAACATCAATCGTGAAAAGGGAACGATAGTCGTTATATTGGGCCGAACTAGTGTTGTATTAATTGAGTTTTAGTACTTTCCCAACTATCTAATTTGTCAACCCGGGGTTCATAAACTGACGAAGCACACTCAAATTATATGCAATATTAAAGCAGGACTAATCTAATCTAATGTTTAAGATACAATTGAAATTGAATCATTAATCTAACAAATGACTGAAATAGAATCATTAATCTAACACATGACTAGAATCGAAATTAATCTAGTTGCATAAATGAAATTACTCTAAGAATGGGAAATTGTGTAAATGGAATTAATCTAGAAATGGAGAATTGCATGAAGGAAATTAATCTAGAAATGGAGAACCACATGAAGGAAGAGTAGATACAACAAGTGAAGAGTTGAATGGAATAACAACATATGAGATCTCTCACAAATGAAGAAATCTTACATTCAATAATCAAATCAATCTTCATAACAGAATAATGAAAGCATGAAAACCAAAACCATGAATCAAAGCTAAGAATCCCTTTCTCTTTCGAATCCTAATGACTACCATTAATGACTACTCTAATTCTAATTACATAATCTAACTACATCCTAATTGCTTGATTACTCTAATTGAATCCTAATTGAATTCTCATGAAGAGAGAGCACTCTCTTTTATACATGAGAGCCTTTAAGATAAGATAACCATCTCATTATTACAGATCCACTTTTCTCTCAACCTATTTCCCATTATTACAAAATATAATCCCTTCAAATCCTCACACATATCTCTCATATATCTTGGATAAGATATTCCAACAAAATTTCCATGATCTTCTCCTTGGAATGGGCTTGCATTATCTCCTCAAATCTTGAAATGATGGAGGAAGTATTCGAGAAGTCCTTTTGAATTAATCTTTCACATATTCCTACACATTACAAAGCTCACACATATTTGAGAAATATATGAAAACATGTCAATTTTCTAACATTTAATCACAAATTCCCTTTTAGTACTAAAATGAATAAAGTGGAGAATAATAAGGCGAAACCCAAGTATATTTATGGAAATGATATCGTGAAAGATTAATGGGGCGATGAAATGTGAAGAATGATGAAGGGAAAGGTGGATGAAAATAGGACATTTCTGAGCCCCAACAATAGCCACATATTACATCTACATTAAGCATTAATTAAATTGGGAATAATAGTGGGGATGTTACATTATGTAGTGTCTCTCATCCCAACAGAGGGACATTATAGTGAAAAATACTCATAAAAACAAAAATTTCTTCTAACTAAATAAATTCATGTAGCTTACAGCTACAAATTACATACATATTTAACTGTTTAATGTTACCATTATTTAGATGCATCTACAACATGCTAAAACAATATGAAATGCAACTATTAAACTCAATTTCAGTAGCATATAAATCAGTTTGATACACAGAGTTAATGCACAACAAATAAACTCGTAATGCAACAACAACAAGATAAAACACTTATCTATTATAAACAATTATGCAACCAGTTGCTTGGGACAAACATTACACCCAACCATAGACTTGTTGTTCCAAATATCAATTGCAAATCACCCTTGAGTTGAGGCTAGTACTCCACAAAGGAGGGTGGTCTCTCATTGTCCACTCACAACTCATAAAACTCACAACCCATTGATATTAACCTACAACTATCCCAATTTTATACCAGCTCTCTTCCTCTTGACCTGCCTAACCCAAGGAATGTACCCTTTCATTGACATCAGTCCCTCGGGCATCTCATTAATTTATCAGGGTCTCTCTAGCATAGGAAATCATGAATCTCTCAGCTAAGAACTCAAGGGAAATTGATGCCAGGAAAACTACCAACAAACAACAACAAACACTTTCCATTACAATGAAAATCACTCACGAGTTCACTCTTTAGGACTGACATCCTGACTCTTCAATATTCATCTCCAAAACACTTCATATATGCTCCAACATGTTCTAGAATCCTCCATCCATGGTTTCTCCAACTCCAATCTCTCTTTTCTGCTCTCTACTTGCTTATCATGCCCAAAAACCGAATGTATTGTTACGAGGAAAATCTCTCTATGGCTAGGGTGAACCACAATAGATAGGTATGACTGCAAAAATCAACTATATCCCAGAAACATGCTACATAAACTAACTTGTAAGATAGATAATAAAAGGACCCACCTCGTTCAGATGTTTGACCCAAAGCTTTATACCTGCAACAAGTTCTCAACAAACAAGAGAAGCAAGCATATAGTGATGATATAAAAGGTTATCACATTAGATAGCATAATCCATTAATATACAAAACAAACATGCCCATGGATAATAACTCATATATTTTCAAGATATCAATAGGATGGGAAGAGAGTATTTCTATTAATAAATGATCAACAGAAGTGAAAATATTACATACTTTCGTGTCGGCATGGTTTGGAACCAAGAAACCGAGTTCCTTCCAACTGGGCCTCCACCAAAGGCAAGCTCATATAAGGGAGACAAAGAGGTTCTCCATCAATAAGGGAAGAGCTTGAGGGATAAAAACTATGTTTAGACTTAAAGGAAAAAGGGATGCAGACTCAATATGAAGTAATAATTTCTCCAGAGTAACCTTGCTCTCAAAGTTGAATTATTTTCCTCCTTTTCCATACCTCAAAATTGGATTCTTTATATCCTTCAAAATGAAATTGAAGGGTTGAGTCGGAATGTTTCCAGTATATGGAAGGCCAAGGATCAAAGATCTCTTGTCGTGACATGGAACACTGACATTTAATTTTGATTTTCTAAAACAAATCCTGATGTACGTGGGTTGTAGTGGAGAAGCCTGCATATATGCTTGTTGTATAGGTTGCAAGATGTGTATAAGTTGAAAAACTTTAAATTTTTGTCTCTAGATTTATCAATCAGGGAAAGTGAGTCTGCATAGGGAAATGGAATAAGGCCCTCTCTGTGAGATTGCATAGGGTGAGGTGAATCTTTCTCTAACAGATGCCCCCTAATGTGTGAGGTCAGAGGAGAATTTGTGATGGCTAAAATACATTATAAACATCCCAGAAGTGGAGTGGTAGAGAAACAGCTAGACGACTCAATTGTTCATTACATTCTACACTGACTTTGCATACATGGCTGCCAAAAATACACTGCAGATCCATGTGAAAATATACCAAATAAGTGTCTATGGCCATGAATAGGCAAATGGAAATGCGGTATAGTCATGAACAAGGCCCAGTAGAACCAGTCTCAAAAAACAAATCCGAGGATTATTGTATATTGTATATAGATTATACAATATGATCTCCCTTGATCATTGAAGTCATATAGGTATTGGTCCAATGAAAAGGAAGCAACAGCTCAAGAAAGCTCTGGCCACATAGTGATGTCTTCAAGTCTTCTACACAATCTACCAAAGGTGCAAGTCTACATCATGTGAATAAAGGAGTTGAGGTCAAACACAATGAGATATAATTTGATTACCATTCATTGAGGTATACCATTAACAAACGTGAGACAGCCTAACGATAATGAAAGTAGGTATCAAGGCACCGAGTACATTCTTACAAGTGTGAATAAAGGAGCTAGTGTCGTACACCTGAAGAATCCATTGATCAGGAGCCATTGATGTATTCCCAACTATCAATGGAGAGAGAGCTTGCCACTAATCACTGCAAGCCTCAAGGTACTCATAAGACTCTATGTCCCGTTTCCAGAATAGATGGGTTGAATTCGATGGAAAGTGACTCGTTGAAAGGAGAGCATTAAGGCATCTCTCATCAGTCAATACAAGGTACAAAGCAAGAGCTTCATGATTTGGTGGAAATCGGACGAAGAACAAGTTCATGAACCAACGACCCTATGCATCTTTCATGTGTGCCTAGTGCAAGAAGTACACGAAAAAGACCCTCTGAATAGCAGCCAATGATGAAAACTGCTGACAAAGGTGAGGAAACCACCAATAAGGCTAATGGTATCCAAGACACTACATGAATGCCAATGTGTGAATAGATATCTTGCATTTGAACACAAGGGAAACCACCCAGTCAACGACCAATGATGAAATGTTGACTATAGGGTTAAAGGTTACTTACCAATGATGAAAGTAGGTCCAGGGTGCATGATAGGACTACAATATCATGTGATTCTGAGACAAACTGAGGGTATGGCTGGCATGCAAAGTCAATAGTTCTGAGGAGTGGCCGACATAGGTTGATAGACTTCCTTTGAACAAGAGCATGAGATATATTTTCGACTCCGACAGCATAGACCTGATGATGAAACAATATGATGCAGGAGGCATCGATGAAATTCTCTATAGGGACTGGAAGAGTAACCAGTCAGTAGAGGAGACTCTGTAACGAGCTCAGCTTCCTAAGGCTATGCTAATCTAAAAATTATGATGATGAATGGAATCAAATAATTTTGTGCTTTATTCAAAGGCGACACGATTGCTGCCGATATAAGATAATACTCCTTTCCCGCCCATCTTTTTTTGTTTTTTCATAACAAATGAATGTTATGATACAGAGGATGAAACGAGTGTTGCAAGTAAGCAAAACTAGTTCTAGTAGTGGAACGTACCTATGCTCAATGCAGGGAAGTGCATGTGGGAGATGGACACTTGGGGGAATGTTCGCTCCTAGGTATAGGGTGTCAAATTGCGAAGGATATGAACAAGGTTCTTCTTGGTTGAGGATGAAAAACTGTTGAGGAAAATAGTTTATAACGCAAAGAGAGAGACGGCTAGAGGCTCAATACTGCAAGTGAGGGCATGAGATGCAATCACAACTTGACGCCAAAAAATGTCATTTTTTATGTCTTCTAGTCTACTTGGTGTGAAAAAGGGGTAAACTTGTGCCAAATAGACGTCTCTTCGAAACCAATTACGAGTGTGAAAAAGACAAGTTCACTTGGCAATCTTTTCATTTTTTTATAATGAGTGGGAAAAGAGCTTAACTAAGACTCACGACCTTTTGAATCCCATTTAACGAGTATGAAAGGGACAAATCACTCGAAAATATTTTCAGTTTTTGATAACGAGTCATAAAAGAGCTTAACTAAGACTCATTTGGGAGATTATAGGCGGTAAGTCATCGGGGAGGCCAAGGCTTCTGTGCAAAGCTTCTGTGGAATGTCAGTATCTTACGAATAGCCAACATAATTTTTGGAAAACCCAAAGATATACAAGTCGAGAGGATAAATCACTCACTGAGTATATAGTCTCTGTGATAGATCAGATAATATCTCTTACAGGAAAATACATAGGCGAGGTAATTGGATACTCCATAGGACTATCCCAGTCGAAGGTGATCTTCTCAAAACCAGGAGGGAGAGGACTCAGGGAAATAAAAACTCTCTCTTGTTCAGAAGGTGCAGGGTCAGGAATACTGAAAATATGATTGAAGGATGCATCACTCTCCACAAGGAGAGTAGGATTGACCATATATTTCACCGATACGACCACTTCTTCAATTCTAGGTTGAAGAGGATGCATGGTAACAGGGATAGGGGACACATCACCCTTGACAACGGGGGTGAGGTCGGGAGAGGATTGCAGCAGTGTTATCATCGTGTCAATCAGAGGAGGAATGGGGTGTTGGGAAACCATAGATGCCTCAGAATCTGAAGGGCCCTTAGGTGAGCCCCATGCTTCTGGTATCTCAGTAATAGTTGTACATAGTCGAGTAAGGTGATCTCCTTTGCAAGTCCTGCAAAAGAACTTAGGCTTACGTCTGAGACATCTAGGTTTCTCGATGCCCCCAATGTCATTCAAGATGGTTGGTGACATACTATCAATGTGACAGGAAAAGGTGGGAGAGTCATCTCCTACATGGTACACTGAGGTCGAAGATGTGGAATTTATATGATTTGTGGCAACTAAAGTAGTGCCCCCAACATGACTAGAAGCAGCCAGTTACAGGTTGTCAACATAACCTTTAGAAGTTGTCGACCTATCTCCAACATGAATGGTAGAGGTTGGTGATGGAGCTCCAGTGTGACTGACAATGATTGGACTAGCAGTGAGTTGTGGCATTTGATTCCAAGGTCCAAGGAAATATTGACTTTGAAACATTGCAGTCTAGGAAGGGTCCTAGTTTACCCCCTATCCCTGTCCAGAAAGGTAGTATCCTCCATTTAATTGATTCAAAGAAGTATGAACGGGCATCATCACCGAAGTCTGTGGAGATATGGAAGTATGATAAGGAATATTCGAGTAAGGATATATTTTTCCCCCTTGTGAAGGGGTCTCGTGAAGCAGGTAGCCTGAATCGTAAAACTCATTCTCCCCATATGAAACACTCGGGGATACATGAGGACTCACCATGGAAAAAATTTTCAAAGGAAACGACATGGAATATGGAGGATACATGGATGGAGTGTAGTAGGTAGAATAAGAACCCATCTGAGTATTGACTCATAAAATAGCATAACCAAGACTGGATCTATAAGTGGGGAGGTTCCAACCTCCCGTCGTAAATGAAGGTTGAGGAACATGACTCATATCAAATGAATATGTAGGCATTGGGGCCATGGTGCCCCCAGATCCAATGCTAGGATTCATATAAGTGGACCAGGGAGATGAATGCAAAGGTGAAGGCATATCAACAGGAGAATGAATAGAGACCTAAGGCATGGACTGAGTACCAAATTTTTGCATATTGTTATAAGAAACAGGAGGATTCATCCCCATGAACTGACTAGGCATCATGGGGTAAGCAGCAGTAAATGAGGGAGACAAAGGGACTCCACTATCCATAATGAGGACTCAGTATAGACTCTTAAGGCCGCCTAGTAAACAAATATCACACCAAAAGTCAAACAGTCAATATGCATGCAAATGGGGTAAAGTGGATGAGTGGCCTCCCTCCCTAAAGAAGGTATGTCTCACCCAAGAGGGGCCTAAGACTCCCTACTAAAGATCAGAGGTAAAAGAATCAGTTATAAGGGCCCTCATAGGGTTAACAACCAGTCGGTCAGATCCCCCGGGAGAGGTAATTGTAATACACCAACGGCGGGGCATAAAAAAAAAATTGATTTTCTTAATGGATAGATTCTCCATCCAGGATTTCTAATTTGGAAAGTCCAGGAATCAGCCTAACCCTTCGGTCAAGATTCTCCAGTTCACTAATTCAAATGAGACTTTGATACCCTTATAATCTCACCTATTAATCAAATACAAGCTCCTTTTGGCCTCTGGTGTAGGTCTTATGATACCTGTGACCTTCTCCTTTGTGCTTCAGTGAAGTCTCAGCGTTGGCGTTACCCCTTTTTCTCTTGGAAACCATTGCATATGATTGTGGGTTATGACTAAACACCAATTACATGATTGTAGGTGTGACCAAGATTGTTTTGGAACCAAACTACTTTTCTCCCCACAATTCACCACGATCCACCACGTTTCCTTTTGTCAATACCGTGGTCTCAATTTCTGCCCGCCCTCAACTTTTTAAAGTTTGAACACCTTATGTCCCCGCAATGTAACGTGACCATTGATATCACAATATTAAAAGTACTTACAAACTAACGGCTAAGTTCTGTCCCTTTCAAACCTGAGAATCAGATCTAACCCTTTCAAATCAACGGACATGATTTGTTTCGCGATTCGGGTTTCAGAGTTTTCAACTCTCAAATATTTACTTTTCTTTGTATGAAAATATTTTGAAATGGAATATCTACTAACACATGTCCCTTTATATGTGTGGCTATGATCTTCTCAAAGAGATCAGCCTTCGAAAGTTTCAATTCTCAAACTCTCATTTATTCCAAAGTGATTTCTCCGAAATGGCAAATCGTCTGCCACGCATCCTCCTAATCCAACGATTTTTCTTCCTCTTTGGGAATTTGGCCCTTTCAACCAGATCAACAGTCCTTCAGCTCCCTTCTCGATCAACGATTGAGATCTCCTTCGGATCTCCGGACTTCTGAGATCTCAAATCGCAGACTTCACTTCCCCTCAAAGTAAGTGGATTCATGCCGCGTGTCCACTCTAAACCAACAACCCTCGTCTCCTTCGGGACTTCGGCCTTCAAAGATCTTAGATCTCATTTTTCCTCACTCTTTGTTTCTCCCAGAATGGTTTTACCCGTAGTCTGTGATCTGATGACATGTGTCCTCCCACAGATCGACGATTCCTGGTTGCTTCAGCTGTTCGAGCTTCGGCGATTTCAACTCTTCTTCTTCACGTTCTCTCAGAGTGCTTCCACCCGGAGTTCACGATCTGTCACCATGCGCCCTTCTAGCAATTGACGGTCATGGTTTACTTTGGGATTTAGGCGTTCGAGAGTTTCTACCTTTCCACACTCACCTTCTCCCGAAAGGCTTTCACCCGAAGTTCATGATCTATCGACGTGTCTCCCATGAATCAATGACTACAGATCACTTCCGGACTTTGCGTTTCGGGAATCTCAATGTGCTCAACAATGTAAAACTCCAGAGTGTAGTCCTCTCGGAGTGTTAGATATTTGGACACACATTCCCTACTATCAACATTCAGGATGAACTTCGACACTTCAGCCTTTAGGAGTTCTCGCTTGACACAATCCATTTTCGTCCGGAGCACTAAACCTCTGAAGCGAAGGATCTGGTGCCACATGTCTCCTAGCACCAATGGCTAGGATGGACTTCATAACTTTAGGACTTCAGGAGGTTGTCTCACTCCTCGATTGAAATCTCCTGGAGATGGTCAGCGCCAGACTGATTACCTCATAGATCTGACAGTTGGGATGGCTCCCGGGCATCCTCAGATCTAAGGTTCAGATTAACTTCAAAACTTTGGGGATTTGTACTTCCCTTACGATGAACTTTCTCAATTCACCGAACTTGCGAAGTCCAAAGGACTCAAGGGGTTGACTCCCACACTCCTTCCCGTATCCAATGGTCCTAATGGACCTTGGCTCTTCCCGAACAGTTCTCGTTCATTCTTCTTCTGAAAAAAGGAACCTTCCCTTTCAATACTTCAAACTCGCTATTCTTCCTGAGCTTTGTTATCTCTGAAAGGCTTAATAGCTTTGCGCTCTTTCTCTTTAATGTAACACTTGGAAATTTTCTTTCACGGACCCGTTACGCTCATTCCTTAATCTCTAGAACTTGAGTGGTTCTTGATGTTTTCTTGCCTCGCAGAGAGCCTATGAATACGTGCACTATCTCTCCTAAGATTTAACAAACTTCGTCCTCCAAGGGACTCAGAACGACTAGGAGGGTCGACACGCGTACATGAAACTATGCCCAAGATCGATGAACTCACAGTTTGTGGCTCTATATTAAGCCCCCGTAGGACTCAAGCATTTATGAGTATAAAAAATATCCCATCCATATAATTTCCTACTTGCCTAATTATACAATCAAGAAGACACCAAAATGGTATACCGTATAAATCATTAAGCAAACATATCTATCCCTGCAACATTAATAGGATATCCAATTTTAATTCACAGTACCACTTAAATACACAAGATATGTGATTACTTATCTATTACATGTGGTATCCAACTAAATTATTGTGGGTGTTCGTCCTTCCACCCGACCATAGGCTCAGAGGAATCCATTCTTAGAACTCTGGCCACCCCCATGCCAAGCCATGATATCACCAGGGAACTCGCGTGGTTCTCAAGGATTCTTTCTCTGTTTCAGCTTCCGCTCGAGTTCTGTTCTCTCCATATTTCAGAGATTTATTTCTCTATCATGGCCCTAGGATAGGTTTATCATATGCTCACTCAGCATCAAGCTCGCGGCCTTCTATTCATCCTCTGCTAGGGAGCTGCGTGCATTCTCCTCTCCAATTTTCTTATATCTTTTCCCCAGGATGGTTCTCGACCCATCACATTCCTTCTGTCAGAAGGAAACTTAGGTCAGCTTGGTATGTCATACCCAATGGTACTTCAAGATGACGTTCTGTAGTTAGACCATTCTTCCATTTATGGGACTTTTTAGCACAAGATTGGTTTATGCATCATCTTTGCATAGATCCTTCATTATTCATTTTGGCAAATGAATACAATTGTTATGTGATATTTTATTTATTTTGAGGAAAATTGATATTATATTGGGTTATGCCCAATATCCAAGTTCAAGCATCAAAATCACTCACGTATTTGCGCTACCCAATTGCACGCAGACACACAGGCGGGCTCTACGTAAATTCTCTACCTAAATTCTAGCAGAAAACGAATTGTGCATAGTTTTTTTACCAGTTTTGAGTCACTAACTTGAAACTTGGATTATGAACAATTGAGAAGGTATTTTTGAAAATTGGAGGACGTTTTTGTTCATAACATTCCTAATAACAAAAACCTCTCTCAGTTTTTCAAAATGTGATGGTTTGAGATATATTAGACATAGAAGTGGTGCTACCAACTATTTTACAACAACGCTACCTAATTTTGTGTAGCGGTCATAGTTTTGGTATTCGCCTTGTTAGGAGGTTGCCACCTATCAAGGAGTATTAAAATGGATTCTAAAGGATATGTTGTGTGTCAAGGGACACATGCACCTAATATTTATCTCCATCAAAGGCCTCATGCATGAGGTGGAAACATTTTTTTAATGACTTCCAACAAATTCCTGAAAATTAACAGTTTGTTGGATTTTTGTCTCTTTGATTGTTGCCACCTATCTCCAAGGTTTATAATCTAATGGAGGAGATGGGATTCAACCTCATAAGGTTATGAGGATGCTATTTTCTATTTAAAGAAGGAAATATCTCTTGGGGTTGGATTCATGAGCCAAGAGAGGCTTGAGAGAGTAGGAGCAATTTTAGTTGCTCATTTGTAAGCCTGAGGGCCTGTTGTAATTAGTATTTCTTCCATTAGAGATTCATGAGAGATGCTTATCAAACTTTATGTTATTTGCTATCATTCTATCTTGTCATCTTGCTCGAATAATATTTACTAATTTTGAAGATCAAAAGATGCCTTTGGTTAATGAATTCATGAGCTGCAAAGGATTTATGGTAATTGCTTGTTAATCACAGATTATTGTTCAAGCACTCTTCAATCTATATTACAGAAAGGATCTCTGTTATATGGTTATTCTTCTCTTTGTTTACCTTCTATTCTTCTATCCATATTTGCATAAGCATTTTTTCTAGTAGGTGACTTGATTGTCTTTGATCTGTAGGATGTTGTGACTCCATGCCCAATGGAATGTATTTGCAGTAGTCTGATGCCCTCCTTTTTACTCTTCTCTTGTTGATCCACATATTCAAACTATTTTAATCCTTTTACATTTCTATGTTACCAAGCTTACTCTGATTTTCAGTCTGGGAGTGACTCTTAGAGTCTTAATAGGAGTGGTTGATAATTCAACCCCTGGTTCTTTCTTTATTAACTAGTTTATATCCTTGGAATCTGAAGGAGTTTTATTATCCCCATCAAGGGACATTTGGGGTTATTTGATATAATGAACTCTCTCTTATATTTTTCACATTATTTCCTCTAGTGATATCATGGCTAGTACTTTCAAGGCTTCACCCCCACAGTCATTTATTGGCAACTCAAACAATAATACATTTACAATGTCCACATGCCTGTAAATTAATATGATTAATTACAAACTGGGGGAAACATGGTGTTACAGTAATCCTCCATAAAGTTTGTGTGATGTTCGACCCTTATCTGACTTAGGGTACCTACAGAATAACCCTTCCAAGTAACCTATCAGAAACCTAAGTCAAGTTACTAATAAACCATTGTATACTCGATGCACATGTGAGCAGTCGTAAGTCAGGTCCACCGTATGGGTAGGGTAGAAAATCCTGAAACCTTGAAAGCATCACCTCTCATGGAGGTAAAGGCACTAATAAGATCCCCAGATATGAATATATCCCTAGAAATATCTCTGACGCTAGGAAGGTATCGAGGGATATCCCTTCAACCAACTTCACGTGACCTCGTGATTAAATTCGGTGTGAACGGAGCCTCTTGATCTTACCAATTATACAATGGATTTCTCCACTCCCTGAATCAAACACATATGTCAATTTAATTTCCTTGGAGATGTTTACTCACAAAAATCCTATTTCAAGGCACTAAATCCTAGGCTAGTTTGTGCACCCTAGAAAATAAAATCGTTACTAATAAATTTTAAATTATAGCATTGATTTCATGGTCATGATTACTCAAAAAGGTATGGTAATGAAACTCATGGTGGTATGACTCTGCAAGAAAAGTAAATATGAAAGTAATGCAAAGTCTTCACTTTAACTTTTGATGAATGATATGCTCCTAAAAAACGATGCAATTTTCAAATTCAAATCTGCAATTCAGAAGTAAAGATTGAATATTTCACTATATGCACTAAGCTAATGATAGAGATTCAAAGACAAAAATGCCAAGAAATGCAAAATGCCTATATTTTTTGTATTTCAATATATCGAAACTAAAAATGCATGCGCTGAAAATTAACTTGATATATAACCCTACTATGTATAAAAACGAGATAACTCAAGCAGGATACCAAGCCATAAAACACCCAACCCAATGAGCAAGGACAATAAAAATGAAAAAATGAAGAGAAAGACTTCGCCCATAAATTCAACCAAAAGAGGCTTTCTTGTCATCCCACAGGCACTCAACAGGCACTACAGAGACCCAAGAAGGCTCAACAAGCATCAAATCTCACCCAGCAAACACCATACCAAGCAAACAGGCAAGGAAAAAAGGTGTACGTGACTGTTCAGAAAAACAGAGTGTATAAACGCATCTTGCAATGAGATAGCCTACGTGTATACATGATTGTCAAGGAAAAATGTCTGTATATGCTTTAAAACAAGGCTAGGAAAGGGAGGTGTTCGACAACGTCTTAGAGCTATAAATCCTAGGAAGGCCCATGTTATTAAGGCAGAGGTGGAGAAGCTACTTAATGTTGGCTTCATCTACCCAGTTCCCTTGATCAAATGGGTATCCAACCCCGTTTCCGTGAATAAAAAGAAAGGAACCATCTGTGTGTGTATGGAATTTCACGACCTGAACAAGTCCTGTCCTAAATATAACTTCCCCATGCCTTTCATTGATCAGATTCTCGATGAGTGTGCAAGAAGCCAGATATTTTCTTTTATGGATGGATTTTTGGGATATAACCAAATCCAGATCAAACTTGAGGACCAACACAAGATGACATTTATATGTCCTTGGGGTACTTTTGCATACCAGAAAATGCCTTTCAGCCTTAAAAACACTGGAGAAACCTTCCAACGTGCCATGACTTTCACTCTTCATGATCTCAATAACATAGTCAAAGCCTACATTGATGATCTTGCTTCTCACTCTCGCAAGAGAGTGGATCATGTTATACACCTTCGGCTAGTTTTTGAAAGATGTCGTTACTATAGAATCCGATTAAATCCTCATAAATGCATCTTATGCATTAAGTTTGGTCATCTCTTAGGATTTTTAGTTTCCAAGACTGTGATCATGGTAGATCCTCTTAAGGTTAAGGCAATACTTTAGTTGCCTCCCCCGTCCACAATTAGACAACTTCAAGGTTTACAGAGGAAAGCTAACTTTTTGCGTCGTTTCATAGTGAACTATGCCAATATCACTAAAGGTTTCATGAGCCTCTTGAAGAAAGATACTCCTTTTATCTGGGATGAGAGAGCCCAGGAGTCTTTCAACGCTTTGAAGAAAGCTTTGGTATCGGCCCCTCTGCTGAAATACCCTGATTACAGTAGAGATTACTTATTGTATATTGTTGTGTCTACTGAGACGATTGGTATTGTTCTAGTTCAGGAGGATGATGAGCTCCATGAGCACATCATCTACTATATTAGTCAAAATCTAGTCGACCCTGAGTAATTACTCTCATGTTGAAAAGCTATCTTTGGTCGCCATTCATGCAGTCCAACTTTTACATCACTATATATTGCTTTGCAAAACTACTGTGGTTGTTGATGTCAATCCCTTTCAATTTCCTCACCAGGCATATCATAGGCGGGAAATATAATAAATGGATTGTCATCTTACAATAATTTGAACTCGACTTCGCCTTGGCTAAGTCCAAGAAATCACCTGTTTTTACGGAATTGATATCTGATTTTCCACAATTAGATGAGGATGTTATTCATGTTGATTCGCTTGCAGATGAACACATTTTCCTTGTCTCGTCACCTGACCCCTGGTATGGAGACATTGTTTTATATCTTCAAACCTTGAAGTTCACTTAGCATCTCTCGCGAGATAATCGACAACGTATTAGGTATCAAGCCAAAAAGTATACCATCGTCGGAGACACTTTATATCACTCAGGAATAGATAATATCTTTCATCGTTGCTTAACTCATGAAGATGTCGATTCTTTCCTAAACGATTGCCACAAAGGGGCTTGTGATGGTCACCTATCCGAGCTTGCGACAACCCAAAAAGTCCTGCGAGTCGGTTATTTATGGCCCTCCATCTTTAAATATTGTATCGAAGTGGTTAAGAAGTGTCACCCCTGCCAGGTGTTCACTCAGAAAATGCGCTCGCATCTATCCCCTCTTCACCCAATCATTACCGTCGGTCCCTTCACCAAGTGGGGGGTAGATTTCATCGATTGCAACCCAACTTTGGCTGGGGGAAACCAACATATTATTGTGGTCGTTGACTACTTCACTAAGTGGGTGGAGGCCATTCTTACTGTAAAATATGATGGGAAGACTGCAGCCTTCTTCGTGTTCAACCAAATTATCACCTGGTTCGATATCCCGAGTGAGATTGTCACTAATCATGGCAGTCACTTTCAAAATGAAATGATGGTAGAACTAGCATCTAAGCTGGGGTTTAGACATGTTCATTCATACCCTTATTACCCCCAAGAAAATGGACAAGTAGAGGTCGTCAACAACTCTCTCAAGATCATTTTGAAAAAAAAAATCAGTCGGAGTAACTCCAATTGGCACATCATGCTATATCCCACGCTTTGGGCATACCAAACCTCGGTTAAGACTGCCATTGGTTTTTCCCCTTTTCAGTTAGTGCATGGTGTGGAGTTGATCCTTCCCATTGAATGCAAAATCACTTCTCTCAAGTTGGCAGTCGAGCTCCTACTTGACACTTTGGATTTAGAGCGACGCCTTGTGCACCTAGAGAGTCTTGACGAGTAGCGTCGGGACGCCTTTATGGCTATTGAGGAAAACAAGAAACATGTTAAGGTTTAGTACAACAAGTATTTATGTCCCCAGTTGTATGTTGAGGGTGAATTGGTCCTCTTGTATGATCAAGCCAAAGAACCGCTAGGGGCAGGCAAGTTTAAACCCATGTAGCACGGTCCTTACATCGTGCGATGGGTCCTAGAAAAAGGATCCTATGAATTGGAATATTATGAAGGGAATAAGTTGGTCAAGCCCAGAAATGGGCTCTACTTGAAAAGGTACTATGCTTGAGCCCTAAGCTTGGGCAGAACTCTTTGTATACTAATGTAAATTTAGTGTATATACATTTCTTTTCCTTTTCTTTTATCTTTAGCTTGCTTATCACATTTTCGCTTTGTTGGCAGATGTCAATGGAGTCTTCGATCTACCTATGATTCATAGACAGAGCCAGTCATCATACATGAAACTTAGCTTCCACCGCTTCGGTGGTTTACTCAACCAAGGGTCTGCTAGTATCTTCAGGTGGTGCATGCCTAGGGACATCCACGAATAACGTGGTCGAATATAGCATTGTCATAGAACTTTTGCGTGATGCTATCTCGCATGGTATTCACTCTTTAGAAGTTCGCCTAGATTCCTAGTTAATAGTATGTCAATTGAATGGTCGTTACAATGTGCGTGATCCTACTTTACTTCGTCGATTCCTACGGGTACGTCTTTTAGAATGACAATTTGATTTTGTTACATATTATCACATTCCTAGTAGTTCTAATCATGTATCTAATGCCTACGCTAACTATGTTTTAGATTGGCATTTGTTACATCAATAAATAAAAGAAAATCATTAACTCAATTTACACATTGTAAGATATAAGTAAAGCCAAAGATCCCTTTTATATATTTCAAAAATATGGTGTTTATATTACAAAAATTGGGGCTAAAACCCTCAAAATACATATACAGCCAATATATATATCCCAAGACATCTACTCATGTTGCATAAGATGTGCATCATGATAGAAAACCACAGCGTTTGCGAGATGCCAGAAGAGCCGTACCCATGCTCTAAGTACATCAACTACCTGTCGTTGCATGGCTTCAAGTAGATCCTCTACCTGAACCATAGGAATCCTCTGTGTCAAATGAGACAGGTTACCCTGCACGTTCTATAATACCCTCTCTGCTTCTCCTCCCACTGCCTCATCTCCCCGATTCCTCCTTCTATGTTGAAGGAATCCCTCTAGCCATCGTGGACCCATGTCTACGATTACACATGTATCTAGTTAATATTCAAACACCATACAAAAATATTTTTGTTCCTTAAATACAAAAATAAAAAAAAATGAAATATGTAAAAACTTTTTACCTATGGTGCCATAGGCGGCCCATGGTGGAAGTGACATATCTGGATCTCCTCTGAAATCGATCCCCGCATAGGGATAGTTGTCCAGAGAAATGATTTTTCTCCACCACTAGAAGAAAAAATCATCGTTGTAGGGTGTCGACACCCTAACTCCCCCCTATTGTTTCATGACTTCGATCCACCATGCCATAGCTGGATCACGTGGTCCCCTAGGAAGGATCTCCACTCCAGGTCCTAGACCTGGAACCCGCTCAAAAAAGAAGCTGCAAAGAATAGAGGCAACCCCAAAGTTTCTCTTACCCCCCTGTTTGCACTCTATCAACTGACCTTTCATATTGGTCAGCAATGAGGTACACCAATCATAGACAGTGGGTCTCGCACACTCCACTACATAAAACATAAGTGGTCTCAATGCTTGATGCAACGAGTTCGAACCTATGATCTTGGTAAGAATGAACACAATGATCTTCAAACTGAGGTTACTAATTTCTCGGATGGGGATTTGACTTCCCACCATGGGAGTCCCTGCTACACAGTGGGCTTCGATATATTCCTTGACCTTCATCCCACTCCCTGCTCTACGTGACTTGAGGTCCACAACCTCTCCTTGGCGTGATAGACCAATCAAGAAGTAGATGTCCTCTACTTCGATCCTTAATGGTTGTCCATCAAGGATAAAGCTCTCGCTATCAGGATCCCAATAACCCACCAACATTTCCAACAACCTCACTTGGGCCCTCATTCCTTTGAGAGCCCAAAACTTGTACAAACCACATATTTTTAAAGCCGCTTGAGCCACTGGATCCTGATCTACATTTGCATCTACCTCCTCATGCTCTCTCTCTCTCCATTTCAAGACCATCTTGAAAAAAAAAAATCAATTTTGAGTTAAGAACCCCTCTTTTTTGCCAATTGCATACATATACGCACTTTACTTTCCCACAGTCATGTTTAGGGCTCAATACATGCTCCCTATGGTTAACGCAGGGTCATATACCTAGTCGTACACGCAACCTACACAAGGAAACTCGCGTATACCGAAAATCCTAATTTGTGCCCTCAAAAATTAAAAAATGGGAACCTAATTCAAAAATGTAATCCATTGAATTTGAAGAGGATGAGATGAAGAGTTACCTGATCCAAACGATTTGTGAATTCATTGCCCGATGCTCCCGCAATCATCATTTGAATCCTAGAGGTATTTTTGGTCCAAATTGCACTATTTGGGTAAAAATCAAAATGATACAGTAATTTTTTATTTTATTACTACTTATAAATTATTTTTACCCACTTTATATAGTTTCATGCTATTTTTTAACCTAATGGACTAATTCAAGAATGGTTTTAAGATGGTTGTGTAGTTTTGACTCAGTTTTCTTGTGTATTTCAATGTCATGGTTGGCGGTTCATCTCCTCAGGCAGGCCGTAGGTATTTTCATAACCTGGCATATAGGATAGGTATTTATTCCATCGTGCATTTTGCATTATCCTCCGAATATCACTTTTTACGCCTTAGGTACGAACCCATTTATTGTGACACATAACTCTCCATCTACTATAAGTAGCATCATTAATAAATGGTAGAGACTTACCAAACATGGGTACCCTAGTTAGATCCTCTTTGTCATTTGGTGCCCATGCCAAGTTTTTTCCTTAGGACCGAGAGTCCATTATAATTCGATACATGACTTTATGATGAACCTCATTTCTCAATCATACACATGCGTCCTTATTACCCGCGGACTCCCAAAAACGAGTCTTAATTAAGCTCTTTCCCGACTCGTCTAAAAAACCGAAAAGATTGCCGAGTGATTTGTCCCTTTCACACTCGTTAAAATTGGATTTGAAAGGTCATGAGTCTTAGTTAAGCTCTTTTCCGACTCGCTATCAAAAATAGAAAAGATTTTCGAGTGAACTTTTATTTTTCACACTTGTAAATTGGATTCGAAAAGACGTCTATTTGGCACAAGTTTACCCCTTTTTCACACCAAGTATACTAAAAGACATAAAAAAGGATATTTTTTGGCATTAAGTTGTGATTGTATCTCATGCCCTCACTTGTAGTATTGAGCCTTTAGTCAGTTATCACTTTGCGTTATAAACTGTTGCCTAAGCAGTTTTTGCATCCTCAACCAAGCAGAGCCTTGTTTATATAATTCACAATTTGACACCCTATACCCTGGAGGGAACATCACCCCAAGTGTCCATATCCCGCATGCATTCCCCTGCATTGAGCATAGGTACATTCCACTGCTGGAACTAGTTTTGCTTACTTGCGACACTCGTTCCCTCCTCTGTATCATAGCATTCATTTGTTATGAAAAAACAAAAACAAAAAAAGACGAGCGGGAAGGGGGTACTATATTGTGATTGGAAGCAGTCATGTCTCCTTTGAACAGAGAACAAATTTATTGAGTCCTTGCATCATCATAATTTTGGGTTTAGCATGGCCTTAGGAAGTTGATCTAGTTACAGAGTTTTCTCTACCGACTGGTTACTCTTCCAGTCCCTATAGGAACATTATTGATGCCTCCTGCATATAATAGTCACTTCATTGAGTCTATGTTGTCAGAGTCCACCGTTTCTCATGCTCTTGTTCAAAGAAATTCTATCAACCTGCATCGGCCACTCCTCAGAAATCTTGACTTTGCATGTCGGCCATACCCTCAGTTTGTCTCAGAATCACATGATATTATGGTCTAATTATGCACCCTAGCCCTAATTTCATCATTGGTAGGTCACCTTGAACCCAACAATCGAAACTTCATCATTGGTCGTTGACTGGTTGGTTTCCCTTGTGTTCAATGGCAAGACATCTATTCACACTTTTGGATCCGTGCAGTGTCTTGGTTTCCATTAGCCTTATTGGTGGTTTCCTCACCTTTGTCAGCAATTTTCATCATTGGATGTTATTCAGAGGGTCTTTTTCATATACCAATTGAACTTGGTACATGCGAAAGACGCACAGGGTCATTGGTTTGTGAACATGTTCTTCATCTGATCTCAACCAAATCATGAAGCTCCTACTTTGTTCCTCGTGTTGATCGATGAGAGATGCCTTAATGCTCTCCTTTCAGCGGATCTCTTTCCATCGACTTCAGCTCATTTATTCTAGATATGGGACCTAGAGTTTTGTGAGTGCCTTGAGGCTTGCAATCATTAGTGGTAGGCTCTCTCACCATTGACAAATGGAAATACATCAATGTATCCTCATCAATGGATTTCTCAACTGTTCGACAACAACTCCTTTATTCACACTTGTGGAAATGTACTCGGTTCCTTGATACCTACTTTCATTATTGGTAGGTTGTCTCACATTTGTTAACAGTATACCTCAATGACTGGTAATCAAACGATGTCTCATCATGTTCGACCTCAACTCCTTTTTTCATATGATATAGACTTGCACCTTGGAGGATTGTGTAGAAGACTTGAAGACGTCACTATGTGGTCGTAGCTTTCCTGAGTTGTTGCTTCTCTTTCATTGGACCAGTACATGTTTGAATTTAGTGATCATGGGAGATTAGATTGTACGTCATGGTAAAAAAATATCTTCATATTGATTTTGAGACTGGTTTCACTGGGCCTTGTTCATGATTATGATAGATTTTGGCATACAACCGCATTTGTATTTGCCTATTCATGGCCATGAACACTTGTTTGGTATATTTTCCACATGGATCTGCATTGTATTATTGGCATCCATGTATGCAAAGTCGGTGCATAATGTGTTAAGCAATTGAGTTCATCTAGTTGGTTCTCTACCACTCCACTTTTGGGTTATTTATAATGCATTTCGGCCATCGCAGATACTCCTCTGATCTCACACATTAGGGAGAATTTGTTATAACGAGATTTTTCTCACCATTTCTATCTTGCATAGAGGGCCTTTTTCCATTTCCCTATGCAGACTTGTCATCCATTTTTTATGAATCCAAAGCCAAAAATATACATTTTTCCACATATACGCTCCCTATCAGTTATTCAAGATGCGTATACGCTGGCTGCTCCACTACATCCTACGTACATTAGGATTTGTGCCATAAAATACAAAATGAAGTTGGGTTTCCATGTCACAATAGAAGATCTCTGATCCTTGGCCTTCCACATACTGGAAATGTTCTGAATCGGCCCTTCAGTTGCATTCTGAAGGCTATAAAAGCACAATTTCGAGCTATCGAAAAGGAGAGAAAGCATTCAACTTTGAGAGCAAAGTTACTCTGGAGAAATTACTTCATATTGAGTTTGCATCCCTTTGTCCCTCAAGTCTAGACACAGTGCTCAACCTCCAAGCTCTTTCCCTATTGTTGAGAGAACCTCATTGACTCTCTCTTGTGAGCTTGCCTTTGGTGGAGGATTGAAGTGGTGGAGGCCCAATTGGAAGGAACTTGGTTTCTTGGTTTCAAACCGTGCTGACACGAAAGTCTGTAATGTTGTCACTTCTACTGATCAATTATTAATAGAAATACTCATTTCTCATCCTATTGGTATATTGCAAATGTATGATTATTATCCATGGGAATTTGTGTAATGTTTATTGATGAATTATGTTATCTAATGTGCTAACCCCTTTATATCATCACTATATACTTGCTCTGCTCATTTGTCAAGAACTTATTACAGGTATAAAGCTTTGGGTCGAAGTGCTCAATGGTGGAACAACATCAAACGTTGGATCGTGGTAGGTCTCTTTCTTATATTGCACATTATTTTATATAGCATATGTTGGAATTGAGTTGATTTTTGCAGTCATACCTGTCTGTTGTGGTTTACCCTTGGCCATAGAGAGTTTTTCCATTGTAACAAAAATGGCGACTCCACTGGGGAGAGATCTTCCTTCTAAGGGTTGAAGTACTTTTTCTTCTTGCATTTCTCTTTTTAAGTTAGGATTCGCTTGGGGAATTTGAGAACCACCAAACGGGAAAGGAGTCTAAGGAGGTGTAGTGCCCCCAATCCCAAAGATAGTGTTAGGGCCAGCGACTGGGATGGAAATCGAAAAATCCAACGTGAAGTTATGCATACCATAAGAAAATGGACTAGAAGCCATAGGGATGGACTAAACATTGTAACCCAGCTAGTGTCCTAAACCCCCAAAAGGGTTCGAGGCAAGAGATGAAGCATTAACTACAGGCCGAGCGATAGTATTGGTATAAGCCTCTGACTCTACAACTATAGTGGCTGCAAGAGTTGAAGAGGTGCCATTAATTATAGTGGGTATGGGAGTCGAAGAACTCTCATTGTTCTAAAGATTGGGCTCAATACTCATCCTTGTGGAACCACAAGTCTGAAAGGTGGATGTGTGTATACCATGTCTGATAACTCTATTCCTTTTAGAAGGAAAGAACTCAAAAATTGGTGGTAACTGTAACAATCTATGGGACCGACAAGGTATTTGGTCCGACTCCACGATGACTTATGAATATACAAAATAAAAATATATCCTAAGGTCAACTAGTAGTCAAAGAACATACCAAAAATTCAAATGGCCAATATGCATGCAAACGAGCTAAAGTGGCTGAGTGGCCTCCCTCACTAAAGAAGATATGTCTCATCCAAGAGGGAGCTGAGACTCCCCGCTAAAGTTTGGAGGTAACAGAATCAGTAATAAGGGCCCTCGTGGGCTTAAAAACTAGTCGGTCAGATCCCCTCGAAGAGGTAATCCTCCATAAAGGTTGTGTGATGTCCGACCCCTATCTGACCCAGGGTACAAGAAGAATAACCCCTACAAGTAACCTATGAGATACCTAAGTCAAGTAACTAATAAACCATTGTATAATTGATGCACAGGAGAGAATTCGTAAGTCCAGATCACCGTATGGGTAGGGTAGCAAAGCCCGAAACCTTAAAATCACGGCCTCTCACATAGGTATGGGTACTAGCAAGATCCCCAAATACGAATAAATCCACAGAAATATCTCTGACGCTAGGTGAGTATCCAGGGGTTATCCCTTCAACTAACTTCACGCAACCTTGTGATTAACTTCGGTGTGAGTGGAGCCTCCTGATATTACCAATTATACAATGGACTTCTCAACTCCCTGTCTCAGACACATATGTTGATTTAATTTCCTTGGAGAAGTTTACTCGCAAAATCCTATTCCAAGGCACTAAATCCTAGACTAGTTTGTGCACCCTAAAAAATAAAATCGTGACTAATCAATTTTAGTTTAAATCATAAATTTTATTGGCCATGATTACTCAAAAAGGTATGGAAGTGAAACTGATGATGTTATGACTCTACAAGAAAATGGATATGAATATAATGCAAAGTCTATCTTTAACTTTTCAATGAATGATATGCTAATAAAAGCAGTGCAATTTCCAATTTCAAGTCTACAATTCAGAAGTAAAATGTGATCTTTGGCTAAATTAACTAAGCTAATGATAAGGGCTCAAAGACAAAAATGTTAACCAATGAAAAATGCCTATATTTTGTATTTTCAATATATTAAAGAGAAAATGCATGGGCTGTAAAGCAACCTGATATATAAGTTCTACTATGTATAAACGAAATAACTCAAGAAGAATACCAAGCAGCCAAGAAAACAACCCAAGGTTCAAGGACAACAAGGATGAAAAACAAAGAGAAAGACTAGCCCAAAAATTCAATTCCCAACAAGTTTCCTGTCAACCTAGAGAAACTCAACAGGCACTACAGAGGTCTAAGAAGGCTCAACAATCCTCAAAACTCATCCAGCAATCTGTTAAGCCCTAATATTGGCTCATAACCCCTTAATTGGGGCATATTAGATTAGTAATTTTATTTATTACCCCTTAATTGGGGCATATTAGATTAGTAATATTATTTTATTTATGTCGGCTTTAGGCCATTAGTTGTAATTATACCTCCTAGTCTCCTATATATACCAAGGATACATTTTCATTTTGAATCATCTTGTACTTGAACATTTAAATGGGGTAAAAGGAGGTTTCCCCCTCGAAGAGGCTTATTATCTGAAATTATATCTTTTTCAAAGCATTAAGTACTTTTTCTAAGGATTTTCTATGCTATATTGATATTTGGTTCTTAACGTATGGTATCAGAGCTCAAGGTCTTGGGGTTTCGCTGCTACATCTGAGACACCATGGAATTTTCACTATAACGTTTTTTCTACAATGTTTCAGAAGGCAAGGCTTGGAGGATATTTATAAGATGGATCAAGGTATGTTGGGTTCAAAATTCATCTCCTGAGGCCTTATACTTTCAAAGATACATCCTGTACAAGATAGGGTTCTTGAATCATCTTGAAATGAGTCATTGCGTAATTTTCGCTATAAAATATTTTCTGTAACTATTCAGACCCTGAACTCCAAAGGCCATTTACAGAAATTAGTAATGTATCTTTTGTACAAATTTCAGCTTCTGGGTCATCTTAAATTTGTAGATACACCCTGTGTAAGATAGGGTATCTGACAAGTCCTATTGACTAGTCTCAAGAAGGTGTTCCAGGTAAAACAATCATAACTTCTTCCTAGAGTATCCAAATTGAGTGGGACTAGTTGCATTGGATTGTGGACAGTCTGTAGTATTTTGGGTGTGAGTTTTAGAATTTTATATCAACTATTTTGTGCAGATAATTCTATACAAGTGAGACCTCCTGGAAAGACCAAAAATCGACAAGTTGTGGGGAAGTTACCGTAAATTACACTTGGCACATCCAATTTTGATCAAACATGTGGCATTGAAGAGAAGAAATATCATAGAACTACATAAAAGAAATTTTCATACCCAGAAGGGCCGAATATAGTTACAAAAGATGAACTACAAGAGATGATGGAGGGTTTAAAAGGGGAGATCATGGAAGTATTGAAAATTTTCATAACAGAGAAGACACCTGAAAGTGAAAATGCATCC
>JZKD02S1708745.1:60400-84902 GCA_000966675.3 Picea glauca
GTGAAGTGAATAATTCCTCCAGAGTAACTTTGCTCTCAAAGTTGAATTCTTTCTCTTCTTTTCCATAGCTTGGATTTGGCCCATTTATAGCCTTCAAGTGGAATTGAAGGGCCGAAGAAACTACCCTTTGGTCTCAAAAAATTTGGTGTGACCTTTCAGCATGCTATGTATTATGATTTTCATGACATTAAGCACATCGTACAACCCTACCTAGATGATCTATCGACGCATTCCGTGTGTCATTAAGATCACCCAGCACATTTGTGGGCCATTTTCCTATGTTTTCGTTATTATCACATACGTTTGAATCCACATAAATGTGTTTTTTTGTGTGGAATCCAGTCGAATTCTTGGTTTTATTGTGTCTTTTGGCCCTTGGCTATGGAAGGAAAAGGAGAAAAAGGAAGAAAAGGTAAAAAGTGAACTTCGCGGGAGACACAGTGACTGTCAATGGGTCGAAATGCGAAAAAGAGTAGAAAGGATGGAGAGAAGTGAGGAAATGCAAGTCGTTGGATGAGGAGAACGAGGATAACAGATCAGAAAGGAAGATGGACCTAGGACGACTCAGGAAGTGGAAAAATCCACCATTGGATGCTTTGGAGCACCGCACGAGAAGGAAGGAAAGAAAGGCTGGCGAAGTCCGAAAAAAGAGGATCAAGTTGACCTAGGGTTTTGGTAATTAGGGTTTTGACACCTAGGTTTCAGCCTAAGGTTGTCGGTAAGGGACTATAATGTATAAATAGAGGTCGAGAGGACCTAGGTCGGGTCGGTACTAGAGGAGGGTATAATATTTTTATTTGATTTAGCTCTATTACTATGGTGAGAGGTCATTGTACTGAGAGAGAGGAGTGTTGAAGCCTTCTGGTATTGTAAGATCTTCAGCTGGGTGCACAGGAGGGGGGAGAGAAATACAGAAGGAGAGAGAGGATCTACTAGCCAAGAGCGCAGATCAGAACTGTAAGCTTTATCTTAATATATCATAAGCACAGTTCTGTGGACGTAGCCCTAGAGAGAGGGTGAACCACATACATCTTGTGTTGTGTTAGCGATTAATGCTTTGATCTCTGTCATTATTATACTGTTATTTTCATTACTATGTTAGATTAAGATCTAGAGTTGCGCAGAGTAGATTTCACTGGTAAATGATATATGAATACTATGATTATTGTTATACAAGATCCCCTTGATATTCCCCTAGTTGTAGACATCTATATCTTACAACCCCCCCATCATTTCTTCGGGTGAGACTACATCTGCTTCGCAGGTGTTGCCGAAAGGGCCAGTAGCTAGGGCTTGTTGGTGCGCTCTTGGAGTGAACCCTGGGTCTGCCCTTGTGCCAACAAATGGTTCCGTTGTTGGAACATAAATATTTTTAAGGGAATTTCAAGGTGGTTCCCATCGAAGACAAAGATTCAAAAGTGGATAGAGGATCAAGAGAAGGAATTCACTGAAGCCCAGAACAAGAACCCTAAACTGAGTACTGAAGATTGGCTACAAAGATACATCTTCACCGACATTCACGAGATCTTCTTTGGAGGAATCCATCAGGATCTACATGAGTGGTTGGCTAGTTTAGCTGACACACCATTTGAGATTAGATCTAGACCTCTCATGGTTTGGAAACCGACGTTGATTCAGAAGGTCAAGAGAATTGACAATGTTGTATCCAAAGAAGTAGATCCTTGGTTTGATAGTACCATTGGAGGGTATATCACCGAGTTTTCTATGGACAGAACAAAATCGTATAGCCAAGACGAGAGATAGTTTTTCAAAGGACCCAGAGGAAAAAAATTTCACTTTCTGAAGCTAAGAATCAAGATGCTCTTGCATGAAAATCACATCTTGAAGATAAAGTAGATTGCTCAATCAAGAAAAGGCTAATGTTCAAAATATTGAATAGTGACAGCGACATAGAAACAGGACATACGCGCAGTGGAAAATTATTATGAGGGGTTCATCTCGAGAACTTGTTTAAGAAAAACTATGGAGAATAGGGTTTCTACAGCGGAGAAGAGGTATATCTAACCGACGAAGAGCATCCAGAGCCCACCAGAACAGAAGAAGGGGAAGTTGAAGAACTACGCCAAAGCGAGCCAGAAAACTCAGGAACTGCACAGCCTACTAAAGTAAGTAATGTTAATCCTCCTATTGTCCCAACAACACTTAGCAGCCAGAATAGTCAAAACCACCAGAATCTTCAAAGTATTGTTGCTAGTAGATCAGCATATACTCAGACAAGAAGCCTATTCATCTCTATGGTAGATGAAATAAGACTCCCTATCTTTAGAGGAGATGGATCTGAAGATCCAGATTAGCATTGGTTTCTATGTGAAGCCGTATGGAACATTAAAAGTATCATTGATGAAGCCATCAAGAGAACCCAATTCAGCACTACGCTAAGGGATCGTGCACTGAGCTGGTACATGAAACTAGTCCAAGGAGTGGCACAACCTAAGCCCCTAACTGAGATCAAGAATGCATTGATTGCAGATTTTAAGAAACCTAATTCAGAGTCACAATGTATTACAAAACTAAAAGATATTAAACAAAGGTTAGCAGAACCTGTTTGGGAGTTCGACCAGAGATTCAAGACCCTGACAGGCTGATTAACTTTTCAAATCCCCGATGAACAAAACAAAGAATGGTTCATCGTCGTGTTGTTACCACACATAAGAGTTCCTCTGATGCAGCAGAAGATTGCATCACAGGCAGAATCTTTGGAGATTGCCATGAATCTTGAATCAGCATGTCTATGTATTTATATTTATCATGTATTCTGTTGTGCATACGAATTAATGTTAAAGCCATTGATTATTTATAGTAGCAGTAATTATTATATTTAATTTGAGTTTAAATCTGTTTCATTTGCTTAAATGCATGTCTTATATATATAATTAAGTATGAGATTGTTATTCTGCAAAGTAGCGTCTGCCCAGCCTAGAATGGGGGCATTACAGCATGGTATCAGAGTGTTACAGTATGAAAGAGTATTACAGTATGGTATCAGATCCAAGGTTTCGACGTTGAGCCTAGATGGGCCAGTTGAGTGGTCTTTGGACCGAGGGTTTGACGACCTTTGAATGCTCCTGAGTGTCAAGGAATTACTTGACCGTGTTACCAATCTCGGGAGGTGTAGCGGTGTTATAAAACTGCAGCTGGTGTGGTATATGGCCATAGGGAGAGAGAGAAATCCACACCAGAAGTGTTGGAGCCTTAGGATATATTCGGGAGGAAAGGAGAACCCTCATGACTGTCAGATCTGGAGAACATGCAAAAGGTTTAAAAACCTTTGGAGTTGAACAGGAGTGTGGAAATCGCGGTACACGAAATCCAGAAATCGTGACTGTCAGTCGACATTTCGGCATCCGGGAAACCAACGGGCAAGATCCCTCATTGTCGCAAGTTGTGAAACCCCGGTTACCGAAAACACGAAGTCCCAAAATATTCGAAGATGGAAGAACTGACCCGAAATCCTGAAATGATCTACATCGTAGATCGTAGGAGAGGAACTTGAATCATTGGATCATTTCGAAATTCAGGGATTGAAATGAAGAGAGACTTGTAGTCGCTACATCGCAAACTCTCGGTTACCAAAAACCCGAAACCCTGAAATCCCGAAATGCCGAAAGGATCTGCGTCGTAGATCTGAGAGAGGTCTAATTGTTGGATTTCACTTGGAAGGGATGTGGGCACATGGATGTGTACCACGTGCCAGTAGGTCGAGAAGAAAAGTGAGAGTGGTGGGACATGACAACGTCACCATAGGTGACGTGGACCCTCCTGAGTGTGCTACTTGCCACTGTGGATGTGGGAGATAGTTGTGCTCTGTGGACCCGGAAGGTAAAGGAAATAGAATTTTTGGAATTCGGGGATTGTAGTGACAAGAGGTTGGGAGTCACTGCATCGTGAACTCCCAGGTACCGAAGACCCAAAAACTGAAGTGCCGAAATCTTGAAATTTTTGAAGAAAAAAGAACCATCGAGGATTTAACTGTTGGATCCTTGTGGACCAAAACCCCGAAACCCGAAGTCCCGAAATCCCAAAAATTGCAAAGCCAAACAGAGCTCAAAAAACTTAGTGGATTTGAAATGTTTTTCTTATTCACGTTGGTTTATGAATGTTGAAGTTTTATTAAGGGTTTAAGGCCTGACAAACTTCGTTGACTGCACGTTGTGTGTACAGAGTTCAACGAGTGTCAGGACAGTCGTGAATCGACATCGAGTATAGAAATGGAAGAGGCGCGGATTGCCTCGAATTTAGAAAACGAAAGAGAGGGAAGGAATGTCAACTTGGGAGTCAAAGGATCAAACTCTAATGGGCACGAAAAAGAGATGGATAAGGAAGGACATATGATGAAACTCATTGAAAGATTGTAGAAACATGCCCAGGCTCGCCGAGCTAATAGTCGAAAGCTCATGAAAGTCAAGGATAGGCAGGGTCAATTCAACTTAAAGATGTTGAAGAGTCTGGAAAGAATAGAAAAGAAATTGTAAAAGGAGAGTGACTCAGACAAGACAGAGAGTCGCAGGACCTCTAAGAGGAAAAGAAGATCAAGGAGTGTCAGCAGACATCCTCGTCACTCCCCAAAGCATTCCAGTAGGGAAGCACACAGTAGTTCAAGCCCATCTCCTACCAGAAATCACCGAAGATCTGGAGTGGATGAATTGAAAGGGGAGATGAATAAGATCAAGCCTCCAACGTTCAATGGAGAACATAAAAAGGAGGAAGATGTTGAAACCTGGTTGCTTGGCATGAGGAAATATTTCCAACTACAGAATTATTCCTCTCATGCAGAAGGAAGAATTGTGATGTATCAACTAAAAGGAAAAGCATCCATGTGGTGGGATCAGTTTGTGCAGGTGCAACACAATAGAGAGAAAGATATCACTTAGAAGGAGTTCAAGGGGTATTTTGAGAAGAAATACCTGACTAAAAGATACTATGACAGAAAGATGAAGGAGTTCTTCGAAATCAAGATAGGCAGCAGGACCATTGATGAATACGAACGAAGGTTTTTGGAACTACTGAAGTATGTTCCATTCATCAAATATGAGGCTGTCAAGATTCAGAGATATCTGAGTGGACTTCCACCTTCTATTAGTGAAAAGATCCAGTATGATCATCCTAAGACTATGGAAGAAACAATAAGAAGGGAAAAAATCTTGTATGAATAGAAAAGAGAAAGGCCTACTTTTCGGAAGGCTTGGGATGATCAGAAGAAGTTCAGGAAAGAGCAGAGGTTGAAGGGAAACAAGCTTCCCTTTTTCAGAAATAGACCTCAGGGACAACCATCCTTTAGAGAGCCCAGGAAGGCTGAAGTGGGTGAAAAAATGCCTAGACTGCCACCTATGGAGTGTTGGGGTTGTAAAGGAAACCATAGGTACCGAGATTTCCCCCATAGAAAAGATAAAGCAAGAACCATCCACAATGTTCAGCAAGATGAAACAATGGAGGATATGGGCAGCAGAATACCAAGGATCTATGCAGCCTTGGACAACATGCAAACAGAATTTCAATTGCACATGATTGAAGTGGAAGGTATGATTAACAACCGACCATTTATTATTTTAATCGATTCAGGGGCTAGCCATAGTTATGTAGATCCTAGGGTGGTGGAAAGTTTGCATTTATCAAGAAGCAAACATGGAAAGTCTTGGTTAGTGCAGTTGGCTATAGGAACCAAGAGGAAAGTCACTGAGTTGGTGAAGTCTTGTCATGTGGACATGAAAGGACTGAGCACAAAGGCTGAAGTGAATATTTTTCCTTTAGGATCTTATGACTATTTAATTGGAATGGACTGGTTGGACCAGCACCATGCCCTCCTGGACTATTGTAACAAGAGGTTTACATGCTTGGATGAGGAGGGGAATTGGAAAACAGTCCAAGGGATTCCTAGAGCTGTGGCTGTTAGAGAAATCTCAGTCGTTCAGCTGAAGAAGTGCTACAGAAAAGGTTGTCAATTAATTGCATCCCGTGTGGAGGAAGCATCCAGAGATGAAGTCTCAAGGATTGGAGACCATGAGGTACTCACATAGTTCAAAGACGTATTTTAGGAGGTACTTGGACTACCTCTGAAGAGAGACATCGATTTTTCTATAAATTTGATATCTGGAGAAGCTCCAGTGTCGAAAGATCCTTATAGAATGAGTACGCCAGAGATGGAAGAGTTGCAATTGCAGCTTGAAGAGATTCTGAAGAAGGGGTACATTCACCCCAGCATGTCACCTTGGGGTGCCCTGGTCCTATTCATGAAGAAGAAGGATGGGATGTTGAGGTTGTGCATTGATTTCCGACAGTTGAACAAGGTAATTGTCAAGAACAAGTACCCTCTGTCGAGGATCGATGATCTTTTCGATCAGTTGAAGGGTGTCAAAATATTTTCAAAGATAGATCTCATATCAGGATATCACCAGGTAAGAATAAAGGATGAGGACATCATCAAGACTGCCTTTAGAATAAGGTACGGTCATTACGAGTTCATAGTGGTGTCGTTTGGACTTTCAAATGACAAATGCACCTGTTGTTTTCATGTGCTTGATGAATGGTGTATTCAGGGACTATTTAGACAAGTTCATCATAGTCTTCCTGGATGACATATTGGTGTATTTCAAGTCAGAGGAAGAGCATGAACAACACCTGAGACTAGTGATGCAAGTGTTGAGAGGACACCAGTTGTATGCCAAGTTGAGCAATCAAGGACAGATCCATTACTTGGGGCACATTATTTCAGAAGAAGGGATCATTCTGGATCCTGATAAGGTTGAGGCCATCAAAGAATGGTTAGCACCAAGGAATGTGGCGGAAGTTAGATCCTTTATGGGTCTAGTGGGCTATTACAGAAGGTTTATAGTAGGGTTCTCAAGGATATCTCACCCTATCACTTCCTTGCAAAGGAAGGAGAAAAAGTTCCAGTGGACTGAAGAGTGTGAGAAGAGTTTCCAGCGATTGAAGTAGCTATTAACCAGCGCTCCAATCTTGAGGATTACAGATCCAAATATGGATTTCGTGGTGTGCACATATGCATGTAAGGAAGGGTTGGGAGGAGTTCTCACCCATAATGGATTTGTAATTTGTTATGAGTCCAGAAAGTTGAAAGAGCATGAAAAGAATTATGCCACTCATGATTTGGAGTTGACAACAATCGTTCACGCTCTGAGGAAATGGAGACATTACCTCATGGGAAGGAGGTTTGAACTCAGAACAGACCATAACGGTCTGAAATCCCTGTTTGATCAGCGAACCTTAAACGCTAGAAAAAGTAGGTGGCTGGAATTTCTGTGTGACTACGACTTTGATATCAAGCATATCAAAGGGAAGGAAAACAAGGTGGCTAATGCACTCAGCAGAAAGGTGCATGAATTACATGCTACAACCATTAGCATGTACAGAACTGATATTAAAGATAGAATTTTGGAAGCTGCAAATGAAAATTTTCAGTAAAGAGACTTGATAGCAAAGCTACAACAGAGAAAGAGACAACAGAAAGAGGGAAATTACATCTTGGGAGATGATGGAATACTTCTGTATAAAAACAGAGTGTATATGCCCAATGTCCAGGAATTGAAACTTGTGATTCTAAAAGAAATGCATAATGTGACTTATGTTGGACACCCTGGATATCAGAAGACTGTGGCAGCAGTCAAAAGCCATTACTTTTGGCCAGGTATGAAGAGAGAGATCGTTGAATACATCACCAGATGTATGGAGTGCCAGAAAGTTAAAGTTGAGCATATGCACCTAGCAGGGTTGCTGCCATCTTTGCCCATTCTTGAATGGAAGTGGGAAGTGGTGACCATGGATTTTATTACAGGATTGCCCAGAACGAGCAAGCCACACGATTCAATCATGGTTGTGGTGGACAAGCTTACAAAAGCTGTCCATTTTATTCCACTGAAAAACCACTCACAAGGCAGCAGATGTTGTTGATATCTTCTTAAAAGAAGTGGCACGCTTGCACGGAATTCCTAAAACTATTGTGTCTGATAGGGACCTGAAATTCACCTCGAATTTCTGGAAATGATTGTTCAAAGGATTCAGAGCAAATCTAAATTTTAGTATAGCGTATCATCCTGAGTCTGATGGACAGACAAAGAGGGTGAACAGAGTAATAGAGGACATGCTGAGAATGTGCATGATGGAAAAACCATCAAGATGGGAAGACTAGCTGCATTTGGTAGAATTCACCTACAATAATGGGTATCATGCATCGTTGAAGATGAGCCCATTTGAAGCACTTTATGGAAGAAAGTGCAACACTCCAGTAAGCTGGGATAATCCAGTTGACAGAGCAGTAGTTGGGCCAGAGTTGCTCAAGGAGATGGAGGACCAAATGATAAAAATTAAATAGAATTTGAAAGCTACCCAGGACATGAAGAAAATTTATGATGATAAGAACAGAACCCACAGAGAATTCAAAGTGGGTGATCATGTTTTCCTGAAAGTGAAAACTAACAACAGTTCCCTGAAGCTGGGAAGTTGTGTCAAGTTGGCAGCCAGATTTTGTGGGCCATTTGAAATCCTAGAAAGGATTAGGCCAGTTGCATATAAGCTTGCATTACCTGCATCTATGATTGTACATAATGTGTTTCATGTTTCATTGCTTGAGAAATACATACCTAATGCTAATCATGTTATCGATTGGAATGTGATTCAGGTGGAACCAGAAGGTGTCCTGCAAGTGCTTCATGTGCGCATATTGGACAGGAAAAACAAATAGCTCCAGAATCTAGCTATAGGGATTGTAAAGGTCCAATGGACCTAGTACGGTCCTGAGGATGTGACATGGGAGCATGAATATGTTATGCGGGTAGAGTACCCGCATATTTTTTAAAATTTTGAAAATCTTGCAAATGCAATGTAAAGTTGCACTGAGGACAATGCAGAAATAAGGGGAGGGGGATTGTAATGTCCCCAAGGCCGAGCCCTGTTGTAAATCATGTTTATGAAATGAATTGTAATTATGTTTTATAGGCTGGTGAGCCAAGTTTATATAAGTTGGTGGGCTTATGTGATTGCTAGGCCAGAGAGCCTAAGTGTTGAAGGCCAAGAGCTTGCTTTTGTATATGTAATCATGCAGAACATTAATAAAAATATAAACATCGTTGCATGCAGACCGACCATGATGAATGAGTGATGGGGGACTAAGCTTCCACAGAGTGGGCAAAGGATTAGGGGCTGGAAGGTGGAAAAAGGGACTAAGTGTTGAGCCTAGGGGCTTAAGTCCTTGGGGAATAATATTTTAATATTATTCCAAACGACATGTGAATAATATGTTTTATCCTAAGTTCTTTTTGGAAGGACAAGAAACTTCCAAATGGAAGGAATGCATGCAGTTGCATGGGTGACAAGTGTCAACCCAGACGCATGCAAATAAAATGGCTGAGATGAGATGTATTGGGGGCCCCTCCTCCATTCTACTCGACCGTCTGAACTGTACATCCCCTGAACTAGAAGTCTGTGTTAATTTTGGGAAAAAGGTGGTGTTTGTCTGAAAAGTGGGTACACCCCTTCTCTGTTCTAAACCATGGAGTCAAAATCGACCCCTGCGTGGACAACTCGTCACACATCCCTAAGAATCCAAAGTGTGAGTCTATCCCATGTTGCTAGATTGAGAAAACGAAAGTGTCTCGTCCCTACTAAGCCTGGTTATGTTGTTGCACCTGTTTGTAGCTACCCTAGGGTGTTCGTGTCTGGATTCCCGTTGACTGTGGTGGATGTGTAGTGTTTGACCCTGTGTGGCTTGTTGGCTAGTCGTACAACACTCTCTCCAGGTGAGAGAGGTGGTGGAAGTTGGAAGAACAGGTTTCTTGGCCTGTGAGTGACTCTCTGTAGGTGAGAGAGTGCGCAGAGGAAAGAGAAAACTCCTGGAAGGAACCCTGTAGCTGTCGTAGAGCTCGGAGACTTCTGGTCCGGACTATTGCTGAAACCCAAGGCAAGGGAGGTTAGCAATCGAAGGACTATCTAGGTGACAGAGAAGGTGTATACTCCTGGGGTGGAACAGGCATGTGGGGAAGGAGAGTCTATGGGCAGTGAGTATGAGTGGTTCCTGGGAGAAAATTCCTTCCTTGTGACTGGGTGTTTTCCCTATAACCTCAGCCTAGCCTAAGATTCCTTGCCTTGGGGTGGAGCTTAGTCCCAGCTCGGGGGTGACCATTGTTGAGTTTGACGAGAAGAATGGTCTAAGGCTCGGAGGTTCGTGGAAGGCCTGCACCTGGTTGGTGGAATTACCACCGTTTCAAAGATAAGTACCAGATGATGTTTTAATTACGTTTATGCATGTCTATGTATTTATATTTATCATGTATTCTAATGTGCATACGAATTAATGTTAAAGCCATTGATTATTTATAGTAGCAGTAATTCTTATATTTACTCTGAGTTTAAATGTGTTTCATTTGCGTAAATGCATGTTTTATATATAGAATTAAGTATGACATTGTTATCCCGTGAAGTAGCGCCTGCCCGGCCCAAAATGGGGGCGTTACAGTATGGTATCAGAGTGTTATAGTATGAAAGAGTGTTACAAAAGAGGTAAGCAAACTCATGGAATTTTTGTACACTTGTGTTAAGTTAATTCAAGATAAAGGCGTTGTACAAGAATTACAAGATTTAATCAAACAGTATGAGCTAGGAAAGATATACGCCTTACTAAATAGGGGAGTGCACCAAATTGGAAAAAGGAGAAGGAAAAATAAAGAATTACACTTGAATGCTCAGATAGGAGAGTATGAGATAGACTATGTGGTCCTCGACTTAGGGTCGGAGGTCAACGTCATGACCAAGTAGACTTGGGAACTGATGGGAAAACCCAAGCTGATATATTCCCCTATCAAGCTTCACATGGCTAATCAGCAAGTTGTCAGCCCATTTGGACGATTAGAGCATGTCCCAGTGGAGATCGATGGAGTAAGAACCTTTGCATATTTTGAGGTAATTAAAATTGTTGATGATAGCTGCCCCCACCCCACATTGTTAGGAATTGATTGAGCCTTTGACAATTCTACTATTGTTGATCTAAAGAAAAGACACATGACATTTGAGAAAGCTGGCCTTAGGGTCATTACACCTTTAGATCCAGATGAGGGTCCCCAATATACAGAGCCTATCAGAGAAGAAGACCACGCATTTGAACTGGAAAACATCTACAAATTAATAGCTAGATAGCAGGATTATATCAACCCTACAGTTGATGGAAATCTGAGCTGGCGAAGTGATACCACATGTTCATCTGACTCATAAGAAGTACTGAAGAACTGGCAGAACCAGATGTACGAAGTATCTACAAGAAGATGTGCTAAGCTAACTAGAGAAGTTCGTTGGATTGGCACAGCAGTGAGTAATCTACCCACATTTGATGGGTTGAACCCTTTAGAGAACTTCTTATCATAATTTGAGACAAGTGCACCAACACAACAGAGGTTGTTGGCAATGGATGAGGCCATGAAGGCCACGCTAGCAATATGGTGGGGAATGCACAAGGGAAACATCACAAACTGGACACAATGTTGAACTTTGATGACAGCGCGGTTTTCAGCACAAGTAGGAAGATGCGAAGTAAGATACAAAGGTCGAAGCTACCCAAAGGACCACGTACGCAGCTATGAAGAGGCCTGGAGTGGCATTCCTCGAGAACAATGGGTACACAAATTCGTCAATACGTTGGATACCACCCTAATCAACTGGTGCCTTCAAGCAGAACTATGCATTGTCACTTAAGAATGGAAAGCTATGATCCGGAATTTTATAACCACCTTTTTATTTGAAAGTGAATTTCCTTCAGTAGATCAAGCACTAAAAATGGTGAGACAAAAAGTATTTAAGGAGACATCTGGCCTCCCTTTACAGAAAGAAGAGGATGAATGGAATGTGCCCCTCCAGAAACTACAGATCTACTACAACCTTAATGTCGATAAAGACGATGACCCAAGGAAGGTGAATATCGCAGAAACATAAGGCCAGAGAGATGTGGAACGACCAAGACTTGAAATGCCACATTGGACAGCCAATAAAGATAAATAAAGTCAACATTGGGATAGAGGAGACACCAAATCTTTCCAATGTCGGAGATTACTGGGACGCTACTACCATTGACAAAATCACAGAATTATTGCACGAGTATCAAGACTTGTTCCTGACCAAGTTCACCGATATGAAGGTTATCAAAGGACCTATGGGAGAGATGAGAATACCTTTGAAACCATATGCAAAGATAGTAAATAAAAGACCTTACAGATTGAACTCGAAATACAAGGAAAAAGTAAAGATTGAGCTCGACAGAATGTTGGAAGCAGGGATTATTGAACCTATCCAAGAGTCGAAGTGGATTAGCCCCATGGTAGTGCAAGATAAGAATACAGGTGAGATCAGGATTTGCATAGATCTCGGGAAGCTGAATAATGCTTGTATACATGATCCTTTCCCTACACTATTCACAGACAAAGTGTTGGATAACATGGGAGGCCAAGAAGTATACTCTTTTACAGATGGACTTTTAGGATACCATCAGATCCGCATCGCCAAGGAGGACCACCATAAGACTACATTTTCTACAGAGTGGAGATCCTACCAATATAAAGTAATGCCATTTGGATTGAAGAATTCCCCAACCATATTTTCCAGGGTGGTGGTTGAAGCATTCAAAGAATTTTTACATAAATGTTTAGAAGCATACTGTGATGACTGGACTGTTTTTAGTTTGTTGAAAAATCATATTGAATGTCTAAGGCTAATGTTGGATAAATGTAGGCAGTGTCAAATTCCTTTAAATTTGAAGAAGTGCATCTTCTTCTCACCATTTGGAGTATTATTAGGACATATTGTATGCAAGCAAGGATTGTTGGTGGATCCATCCAAGATTGCAATTATAGTTTATTTTCCACCACCTACTTCAGTCAAACAACTGTGCACTACGCTAGGACATACTGGCTATTACAGGAAATTTATCAAAGGATATGCTCAGATTACTACGCCAATGGAGAAGTTATTAAAGAAAGACTGTCAGTTCGGTTGGACAGAAGAATGCCAGCAGAGCTTCGACACACTGAAACAAAAGATGGAAACTGCACCTATTCTAGTCTTTCCGGACTAGAGCAAGGAATTTCATGTGCATGTTGATGTGTCCTCCATTGCATTAGGAGCAGTACTAGCACAACATGGATAAGGGGACATTGATCATCCATTATCATTTTCCAGGGGGAATTTGTCCACAGCTGATGTTAATTACACCACTACAGAGAGAGAGGGACTAGCCATGGTGTATGAATTACAGAAATTCTGACACTACTTGTTGGGAGGACACTTTAAAATTTTTACTGATCACTCCACATTGAATTACCTAGTCAACAAGCCAGTGTTGGGGGGGGGAAATCTGCAGATGTCTTCTGTTGTTTCAAGAGTATGATTTTGAGATCATAGTTAAGCCAGGAAAAATGAACAAAGGCCCAAACCACCTGTCGAGGTTGGAACATGGCGAAGAACCTACCAGTATGGAGGATACATTACCAGATGCACAACTTCTCTCCATTATAAATATTGATGACCACTTCACAGACATAGTCCAGTTCCTGTCAACAGGAATGGCTCCGAGTGAGTATACAATCTCCCAGAAAAAACAATTAGTGGTGCGCGCTGCAGATTTTTCACTGATAGTTGGTCAACTATATAAAATAGGACCTGATGAGATACTAAGAAGATGCATTATGGAAACAGAGTGCCCGATGATCCTCACAGAAGCTCATGAAGGCATCGCAGACAGACATTACGCAGGGAAAGCAACTGCACAGAAGGTTTTGCGAGTTGGCCTTTGGTGGCCTACGTTACACAGATATACTAAAGAATATACCAAAGAATATGACGTATGCCAGCAAGTTGGAAAACCAACCCAATGAGATGATATTCCATTAGCACCACAGATGACCCTGCAGGCATTTGAAAAATGGGCCATTGATTTCGTGGGACCTATAAACCCACCAGGAAAGCGCACAGGAGCAAGGTATATTATCACTGCGATAGAATACCTGACTAGATGGGCCGAAGCAAGAGCAGTCAAAGACTGTAGTGCAACTATAGTTGCGCGTTTTATATTTGATGACATAATAACCAGGTTTGGATGCCCTAAGGTCCTTATGAGTGATCAAGGTACACACTTCATCAATAAGACAGTTGAAGCCCCGACCAAAGAATTTGCAGTCCACCATCATAAGAGTACACCTTATCATCCACAAGCAAACGGAACGGTTGAAGCCTTTAACAATATATTGGAGACAGCATTGACAAATATTTGCAGCATGAACAGGGATGACTGGGATATAAGAGTACCAGCAGTACTCTGGGCTTACAGAACCACTTGCAAGAAATAAACAACACAGACCCCTTTCAATTTGGTTTATGGTCTTGAAGTTGTTGTCCCGATGGAGTACTTGGTATTGAGCTTAAGAATTGTTGCATTTACACACATGGATGATACTGGCATTGTTCATGAGAGGCTAGCATAGTTAGTCAAACTAGAAGAAGACAGATTCATTGCATGCTTCCATTAGCAAGTTCAGAAGGAACGAGAAAAGGCCTACCACGATATGCATATCAAGAAAAAGATATTCAGGAAAGGTGATTTAGTACTGGTATACGACAGTAAGTTTATTAAACACCATGGGAAGTTCAGAACGCATTGGATTAGACCATATGAGATCACCTACATCACAAAAGGAGGAGTTTCACAGCTGAAGACGTTGAATGGAGAATGGAAAGAAGGATTGGTGAATGGGAGTCGGCTGAAGTTGTACTATGACAACCAGCTACCTCACAGCTCCAAGTAAAGGCATGAGGAAAAGGGTTTAGGTACCAGGTGCAATTGAAACTGGGTACCAAACATAGAAAAGACAGTCTGCACAAGGACGGGAAGGAGGCATAAAGCAGAAAGCAAAGGCTGCACTGTGTAGTCTAAAGTCGAAGTCAAACAAAAGGAGCAGATCTGAAGTGCCTCGGGATGAGTCACAAGGGAGTGTTGGGGGCTTGTTAGCCCTTGGCTATGGAAGGAAAAGGAGAACAAGGAAGAAAAGGTAAAAAGTGAACTTCACGGGAGACACACTAACTGTCACTGGGTCGAAGTGAGCAAAAGAGAAGAAAAGATGGAGCGAAGTGAGGAAAAGAAATCCGTTGGATGAGGAGATTGAGGATGACAGACCTAGGGTTTTGGTAATTAGGGTTTTGACACCTAGGTTTCGGCCTAAGGCTGCTGGTAAAGGACTATAATGTATAAATAGAGGTCGAGAGGACCTAGGTCAGGTCGATACTAGAGGAGGGTATGCTATAGTTATTTGATTTATCACTATTACTGTGGTGAGAGGTCATTTTACTGAGAGAGAGGAGTGTTGAATCCTTCTAGTATTGTAATATCTTCAGCTAGGTGCGAATATCAGATCCTGCAGCTAGGTGCATAGGAGGGGGGAGAGAAAGATAGAAGGAGAGAGAGGATCCATTGGCCAAGAGCGTAGATCAAAACAGTAAGCTTTATCTTAATATATCCTAAGCACAGTTATGTGGACGTAGCCCTAGAGAGAGGGTGAACCATGTACATCTTGTGTTGTGTGAGCGATTAATTCTTTGAACTCTGTCATTATTATACTGTTAATTGCATTACTGTGTTAGATTAATATCTAGAGTTGCGCATAATAGATTTCACTGGTAAATGATATATGAATATTGTGATTGTTGTTATACAATATCCCCTTGATATTCCCCTGGTTGTAGACATCTCTGTCCTACAACCCCCCCATCGCTGCTTCGGGTCAAACTGCATCTACTTCACAGGTGTTGTCGAAAGGGCCAGTAGCTAGGGCTTGTTGGTGTGCTCTTGGAGTGAACCCTGGGTCTACCCTTGTGCCAACAGTGTCTATACATGGGATTCGGGTAGACCCCTTGAAGGTTGAGGTTATTCTTAATCTACCTCCTCCTTCCACACTATGCTAGCTCCAAAGTTTGCAAGGGAAGGAAAACTTTTAGCGTCGATTCATTCCCAATTATGTTGAATTAACGAAAGGATTTGCTCGGCTTCTCAATAAAGGTTACAAATTAGTATAGGATGATACTGCAAACAAAGATTTTGAGGCCTTGAAACTTGCCTTAACCTGTACACCATTGTTGTTTCCCCTTGAATATAGCCAAGATTATTTCTTGTACTTAGTTGCTTCAGACTCTACCATTTCTATGGTATTAGTCCAAGAGGATGATTCACACAATGAACATGTGCTATACTATTTGAGTCGAAGTCTTATGACTACCGAAACCAAATACCTACATGTGGAGAAGTTGGCCTTGGCAGTTGTTCAATATGTTCCACATTTTCGTCACTACATCTTGTTACGCAGACCCACAGTCATTTCTAGCTGCAACCCCATGCAACATATCCTTACCCAACAATTTTTGGGAGGAAAGTACTCCAAATGGATAGTTATTCTCCAGGAGTTTGACTTGGATTTTGAATGCGCCAAGTCAAAGAAGTCTTTGGTTTTTTCCAAATTGATATGTGACCTTCCCTCTACTGAGACAAAAATGTGGCAGAGGATTCTTTACCTAACGAATCCCTCTTTCTGATCATTTCTGATGACATATGGTACGGATATATTATCATCTATCTCCAAAATCAAACTTTCCGGCCTGATCTCTCTAGTACAGATCATCATCGTATATGGTATCAAGCCCGTCAATACATCATCCTTGGTGATACCCTTTACCGTCGTGGTATTGATTCCATATTTCGATGATGTCTCACATACGATGAAGCTGAGAAAGATTTGAATGACTGTCACTCTAGAGCATGTGGCGGTCATATGTATGGGTATTCCACTACCCAAAAGATCTTACGAGCTGGTTATTTTTGGCCTTCATTGTTTAAGGATTGCATTACTGTCGTCCAAAAATGCCATGCTTGTCAAACTTATAACAATAAGATCCGATCTCACCCTACTCCTCTTCACCCTGTAGTTTCCGTTGGTCCATTCGCCAAATGGGGCATTGACTTCATGACATGTAACCCTCACTCAATTGGGGGGCATGGATACATTATTATAGCTATGGATTATTTCACTAAATGGGACAAGGTGATGCCTACATTTGATAACACTGGAAAAATTGCAGCGTTGTTCATATTCAATCATATCATTACTAGATTTGGTGCCCCTTAATCCATCGTTACTGATCACGGTAGTCATTTTCACAATTTTATGATGTCTGAACTTACTGAAAAGTTGGGTCTTCACCATGAAAACTCAACCCCGTATTACCCACAGGCCAATGGCCAGGTTGAGGAAATTAACAAAGTCCTCACTACTATGCTTCGACGGATGGTAGGAATTCATAAGTCAAATTGGCAGACGATGTTTTTCTCAGCATTATGGGCCTATCGGACATCCGTCAAGTCTACCACAAAATTTACACCTTTCCAGTTAGTATATGGTATCGAAGCAATTTTGTCGATTGAATGTGAAATATCATCTTTGAAACTAGCCTTCAAACTTCTCCCTAACACCTCTGTTGAAGAAGAACGTCTTTTGTATTTGATGCAATTAGATGAAACCCATCGTAATTCTTCCTTAGTTATTGAAACTCAGAAAAAATGTGTTAAAACCCAATATGACAAGCATGTCAAACCACGTGTTTTTTTTAAGGTGATCTAGTTCTTCTTTACGAGCAAGATCGAGATTTTCTAGGTGCCGATAAATTCAAGCCCATGTGGCGGGGTCCTTATATTGTGAAACGAGTATTGGAGAAGGGAGATTATGAGCTGGTAGATTATGATAGAGTTCCTTTGAGTGAACCCAGAAATGGGATTTACTTGAATAATTACTATTCTTAAATCATTTTTTTATGAGTGTTTTGTATTGTAGTGTATCATACTCTTGTGTGTTTTTCTGTTGTTTGATTCCACCTTTCGATTACTTACCTTGCATTGTGCTTGGTTTTCAGATTTTGGTGTCTTCACTACCCTACATTGGCTTTGCTGATGGCGCTAGTCACTGTACTCAAAACTTAGCGTCTGCTACTTGGGAAATCTATGCACCTACATATGAACTAATCAGTCTACATGGTGTATGCCTTGGTCATGCAACTAACAATATCGTAGAATACAGTGCAGTTGTCGAGTTATTGACTAATGTTGTTTCACTTGGAATCCTCGATCTTATTGTATGATTGGATTCACAGTTAGTAGTCTTATAGTTGAGTAACATCTATTCCATCCAGAGTCCTACTTTGTTAAGGGTATATTTACGAATTCGCCTATTGGAACATCATTTTAATTACATTGAATATCAACACATTCCTAGATGTGTAAATACATTAACAGATGCATTGGCTAATTATGTGTTAGATAGACATTTGAGACATTTATAAAATCCAATCACATTTTTGTACATAAAACAAGTAAGTCGGTAGGAGCCTCATATTAATAATGATAAAAGTTTACAAAAAGTGTTTTTTGTCCGAAGACCAAAATATCAAAAATGTGAAGAACATGGCTTCATATACAACAAAACATAAAAGATGTTGCTCGTTATAACACACGACTTCCCATGCTACTCTACGGAGTAATCGACCGATGGATGCATACACGCCCACTGTGTGGCGCTGATAATGCCTAGGAATATCATCTATAGAGGCATATGGGATGTTCATTGTGAGTCCCTCCATATTTTTTTCTATTATCTCGAAGTCATCAGCAACTACTCCTGCTATGGAACCTCTCTCCCCTCACCTCTGGATAGGGGATGAACCTAGAGGACGATAAGGTCCCACATCTGCATTTTCGAAGAGCATTTGATTTAGTCATCGGATAAACAACATAAAAAACATTTTATATCATCAAAAATAACAAACACATTATATAAACAAAATTTCCTTCTTACCTATGTCCCCCCATTGGGAACCTTCGGGAAGATCTAGGTCCAGATCTCCACGGAAGTCTATCCCGACATATGTATAATCATCGACCATGAGAATTTGAGTCCTCAGTCACTCAAAAAAGACATCGTTATACTTGATGATGTGACTGCCTCCATGTCGATCCATGAGGTCTACCCACCTCTTCATCCTCAGATCCTGTGGAGCAGGTATACCCCACTCTTCCTGCAAGTGTAAGACTAGGACCCTCTCTAGGAAGAAGGATACCAAAATAGACCTATATCCAAATTGTTTCAACCCACCACTTCTGCACTTGGTAAGTTGATTCTTCGTACTTTTAAAGACCTCTTTGGACCAGTTGAAGACTTGGGGCTCCATACACTCTAATGCATACTGAAAATGGCTTTGCAGAGCCATGTGGGGAGCTGCACTCCCTGCCATGCACGTAATCGTATAAAGGATGGTCTAGAGAGGCAAGTCTCATACATCCTTGATAGCGACCTTACCACTATGTTTCTAGGTACCCGACACACAATGTTCACTGATGTAGTGGTTCATAGGCTCACCGCCACCCCTACTACTTGTAAGTACCACCTATGATCCACAGCGAGATAGTCCTGTTAGGTAATAGATATCCTCGATATCTATGGTGAGTGTGTGGGCACCCACATGAAATTCTTGCTCGTTCACATCCCACATCTGAACTAAGTACTCAAGTAGTCTCAGTTGGGCCCTCATTCCCTAAATCTTGAATAATTTCAACAACCCACACCGTCGAAGGGCCATGACTGTTCCTGGATCATTCCTGGTGAAGTAATATTCTTCTTCGTGTTCTCTATCGTTCCATTCCAACATCTTGACTGTGGAAGACCTGCTAAGGAACCATAAAAAGAGATTAGCAACATAATTTTCTTTCCTTGGGGTTTTCCCTTCTTGGATTCATCTTTTAAATTTTTGGGTTGTTGTCGTCCTAGGCATGTGCATTCACATAGTGCGGCATCCTCACACCCTAGCTTCACAGTCACCTACGATGATCCTAGATTGTCGCAGGTCCCGATATAGGGCACCTGGGACGACCTCAATGCATGGGTAACATCAAAAAATCAACCCAGAAGCACATTTTTAACCAATGAAAATCAATTTTTAATCCATGAAAATATGAAGGAAATGGAGATTACCTTTTCTACGAAGACGATTCGTGGAATGATCCGTCGTTCACTCCACAATCTGCAGTTGAAAATCGAGGTAAAAAAGGGGTTTTGGAGCAATGTTTGTGTGAAGTTACAAATGAAATAGTGAAATGTGGTTTTTTACCTATTTTATTGATTTTTATTACTTTTCATTTGTATATTATATTATTTTTTACGCTTCATCCAAACCCTAAATTCCTAACAACTTTATAAGTGATTGATTTTTGTAGATTGAAAAAGTCTAGAGGTGAAACATTGGAACAAGGGTCCACTTTTTTGGTTTGTTTTTATATATTTGTCACATGTACAAATCTAGGGTTTTTTAGGAAAACCTCCGAGCAGATTCTTAATTATTTCTCACACTCTTGAAACCATGAGAATGTAATCGAGTAGACTTTTGTCATTTTTTCAAACTCGTAATGGTGACACGAAAAACGAAGCCTATGGAGTATCCTCTAAGCTCTTTTCATGCTCCTTAAAAATGAAAGGATTGTCAAGCGAACTTGTTCTTTTCACGCTCGTAAAAGTGTGTGAAGAAAACATCAGATGAGCAGAAGGTTATCACTTTTTCGGTCTCGTCAGATTAATTTACAAAAAAGGACTTGATGGAGTTGTCTTTAAGTGTTTTTCAAACTTTCTAAAATTGAAAAACCGTTGAGTTTCCTTTCTTTGGACTCATTAAACAAACATTGAAGGACCTATTGATGGGTCCTAAATCACTTAGTTCGGCAGCAGGAACCAAACCCACCACTGAGGCCCAATTAGACTCTACAACATTTAATGGTGGAATGGTTCTCCAGATCTTGCGATCCGACCAATTAGGCCCTTCCTTCAATTTGGACTATCTCTTTTTGTAATTTTTCTCTTGGGTGGGATCGATATGAGATGTAAGCCGGTATAAACCAACTTGGCAACAAATAGAATTAATTTCTAACTACTGGGGAAGAGGCTGAGCTTGGAATAAACCGCTACTCAAGCATGGAGACGACAATATTATACCACAAGGCATAGTACTAATACTTTAACCATGTGAGCATATGATTACTGTATGAGACACTTAATTATCAGAGAGAAAACACATATACGATAAGATAATGGTAAGAAAAATAATTCACCTACACTAATCATCCATCACATGATAACACGATGATTCATCTTCATCATTAAAGTAAATAACAACAAAAAATTGCACCAGATAACTTGACAATAGATTAAATAGCTCTTACTCATTAAAACATCATTCATGAAATGAGATAGGAAATAGTTCTTCTCCATGTCCAATCACACATGCATTTGATGAAAATAACTGTCTCTAGTCCAGAAGGACTTCTCTATTAACGGTAGCTCAGAAATAATTCTTGACAAAACCAAAACAGAAGATTTTCTTGCAGCAACTATCGACCCTTGATTAATCGGTCGATGCTCTTATTTATAATGTAAAATTAACTAAAAATAATGGCTAAGTGTAGTTTAACAAAACAAAACTTGCCACATAGTGTTCTCTCCTAACAGTTTTCCAACATTCATCTCAAGATATCCCTTTGAAAGGGTGACTTTTCTCATACTCCGACCAACTGATGAATAGTTCCTTGCACATTTGGGCCCATGGAAATATATGTTGTCCCATTAGGAGCAGGTAAAATTCTTCTATCTCCACCGCATATGTCTGATACTTTATCAAACTAGCACTTAACTATTGAAGCACAACCCGAGTCCTAATCGGATGTTCCATAAATTGGTGTACCTGTCCTGGCGTTGTGTCGATCACCTTTGTTAGTCTTTCGGCCCATGAACAATATTGCTTGGCATGCGATTCGACTACGTCGTACAATTCGATGAAGTTGTCAGGTGTGCTGAACTTGGGAAATTTGATATCCTTCATCACCTTGTTGATCTCTGGACCTAGTTTCTCTCGGATTCCTCAGCGAGGTTATGGAGCCAATTTTGCTTGATAGTCGGAGGGATTTTTCCTGCAATTGGAATTAAAATCATTTATAAATGGCTTATAGAACAATACTCAAAAAAATATATGTAAATACGTAAGCGTGAAGAATCTGGATCGGTGCATACCTATAAAGCTCTCTACGCCTGCAACCTTTCAAATTACCTGCACTATATCTGTTAGCACCATCAGTTTTCTTCAGTTAAGGTGGGTTACATCCGCGTTCCATAGCATGATCGATCAGGTATAGAAAAAATGAGAGTCAAAGTCACACCAATGGTCAGTTGGCCCTTGGGGTTGGGAAAGGATGTTAGAGTCGAAAAAGTGCTAAAAGTACGAGAAAGTTCCAAAATAGCCTTATATTGTCGTAAGGAAAGTTGTTAAATGATTCAGGTCGAGGCAAGTTGCTCAAACAAGAGTCGCATCAGCAAGTGCATCAACCATCATCAGCTCATTATGGAGGCTGGGGAATTTAAAAAGAAATCGATGTGATCATACCACACACTCTCTGCAACTCCTTTCGGTTGCATCTCACACACCCTAGATCACACCCGACATGCGAATGTGACACAGAAATTATTTAAAACATCCTGTCACGAGGCATTTAGTGTTCCCTGGCACGTTTTGACTCACTGCCCGCTCCGTTATAAATTATAGATGTTTTGTATGTGTTCTGTTATCACTCTGTAAATTTTGTCTAGATGATAGACAAACAACAGAGGTAACTGTTTCAACCTACTTTGGAGCTGAAGCACTAGCCAGCTCAACTCAGAGAGGGATCTCTCATGTCGTTTAGTATTTCTTTGATAATCAATGGCTATATTTGGTTTGTTTTGGGGGTTTTTAATAAAGTTGTTGGCAAGGAAGGGGAGGAACACTCAGGGCTATGGAATCAAAATTCTGAAAGTGAATGAAAACAATGACCAGCCACTAGAACTCTCCAGAGGATAAGGCTAAATGAGGAAATGAATCTGAGTTACATTTGAATTTAAGTAGAGTGTAGGAAGAAAGGGAAAACAGATAACTGCATCAGAGCATTACTGAAATGAGTTCTAAATTTGTTAAGAAGAAATATACACAGTTTAAATTTCTAAGCCAAGAGCATCATACGACGAATTTTGGGCCTTTAACTTTCCAATTTAAACAGATAAAAATTTAAATGGAATAAAATATTATAGGGAATACATACAATGAAATAAGACAAAACTCATATCATCACCATTATAATCTTTTCATAGAGACTTCAAAAGTTTCTACATGTATATTCAATTCAGTTCCAAAAAATTACAATAGAGTTCATAACAACAAGAACTGTGCCCTTGCACTTTTGCCTGCCATTAATACACTCAGAACCTCTAATACTTATAAAATTATAGTTGCTTCAGTGTGCAACCAACTACAATAACTGAAATGAAACGTTACAACTTCTACAATGATTACAAATGACAGTTTTCAAAAAATGTGTTTCATGATCCCTGCAGATTCCTCTGACACTCCAGCTCCTTCCTCTGCCACGTTCTCTTTGAAATTTCACTTATACTCTTTCAATTATAATTGCATCTATCCATATTCTCATTAAACATTTGGGAATAATATATTTGAAATAAAAATAATTCCCAAATATTTTATATCTTGTAGAATTAAATTTCCATAATTTAATTCATGGTTGTGGTTCTTTAAAACCGTGTCTTGTTTTTCCCAATTCACCATTTCACTATAAAAAAACATTTATTGTTACCATTTCACTGTGAAAAACATTTACTTTGTTATGTTTTTTCCAATTTACCATTTCACTGTGAAAAAACATTTATTGTGTCTTGTTTTTTTCTAGTTTACAAGAATTATCCAAGTCTTTGGATAATTCTTTAAATAAACATCTTCCCATTTAAATCTTTGGATAATCTTTGGATAAAGAATTATCCAAGTCTTTGTTCACGTACATCTTCCCATTTAAATCTTTTTCATGGAAATAAACATTAATTTATTTAATTTGTAAAACTTAAATCTTACCTCTATAAAACCTTTTCACCGTGAGGAGGAATCTCATTTATTAGAAATTCCATAATTGTTGTTGAAATACACTCCTGGAAAAATGCCCCACATAAAACATATGATAAATGTTTGCATTTATTGTATCGGGATTGGGATGGAGTGGTTTAATCCAAACTACTTTTACCCCCGATATGCTCCACGTAAAAACACGTGTCCAAACACCAAACCACCGGTTTATTCCCCGGCACCGCCTTCACATCCTCCTCACCATTTCAATGTCTGATATGTATGTGCGCCATCCATCCAACCTTTGAATTTTCCACATTATAAATTGAGATTCGTGCCCATGATTTGACTTGATTCCATAAATTAAATATTGGATTAAATATTAATATAAATATTTTAATATAAAAATATTTATATTAATAATAATAAACCATTTTTTCTATTTTCTAAGGACTTTGGGCATATGAGGCTTAACACA
>JZKD02S1708745.1:104585-115398 GCA_000966675.3 Picea glauca
ATGATACAGTGATATGTTTCTTTCCCATAAAACTAGTCTTGTTTTAGTGTATGATTCCTTGATCACATACATAGGTTCCTATTGAGTATATTGTGTTGCTTTCAATTTGGTTGGCTTGTATTCCCTTGAAGGTTCAATATCACAGAAGCATTGGAATGGAGCTAGGATGGAAATGGCAAGAGGAAATGAAATTTAAAAGGTGTGTTTTCTATCTCTTGTTAGCTAGTAAACTCAATAATTAGAGCCTAGGGAAAGTCTTATATTTTGTTCTATTTTGTTCTAGTTTCCAGTGGGATCTAGGGAGATCTATTTATGTCCACATTTACCGATTAATCCAATAACAGAGGCATACTCGTATCATTTTGGATCTTTTTGAATATTTTTGCTTGTACATGTGTATATAATGCACTAAGGATAGTGCATAAATGAGGGGGAGGGGAATGTAATACTCCCGGGTTTATCCCCAGTTGTAAATGTACACGTGTTTTATAGGTTGGTGAGCCAAGATGTTTTCAACCATAATGCCTTTGTATATATGTTTTGAAGCCAGAGTGCTTGTGTGATTTAGGCTAGGGAGCCCATGAGTTGAAAGGCTAGCAAACCTAGCAAATGTAATCTGTAATCACACTCAATTATATTAAAAAAATACATCACTTCTAGAGACCAAGTCAGACGAAAGAGTATGGGGGGCTAGGACTCCATAAGAGGGAAATGGAGCTCGAACTTGAGAGGAAAATGGGCTAAGTCAAGGGGCCTAAGCCAAGGATTAAAATAATATTATTCCTAAGTCCTAAGTCATGTGATATAATTTTATCCTAAGTTATTAAGTGAGGGAATGAATCACCAAGTGGAGTCAAAGATAGTACCCAAAATGACAAGTGTCGTGATAGGAACATGCATATATAATGTTGGGAATTAGTGTAATTCTCATTCTTTGGAAATCATTCAATATTCACCCAATCATTCCATCATTTGTACCTTTGTTGGAGAGGGAGAGTTGTGAAGCTGGTTACTCTATAAATCCTTAAGGATTTGGGTTGAAGAAGCAGATTATCAAGCCTATGGATTAATCTCTCTTGGTGAGAGAATTGTTGGAAATAGGTTTCCCTGTGTGCCTCAATGATTAAGCCAGTCAATGATTGAAATTAAAAGATAAGTGTCTTTTATGTGTTTTTGATGTTTATTGTGTGGTTAATTATGTTAAATTTTTTATTGTATAACTGTTATATATTTATGCATGTATATATGTTGTTAAGACTGCATAATTGTTTTCATATGCGAGGCATTTAGTTAATAAATGGTATCAAAGGAAAAATTTTGTGTGGGGTGGCTTAGCTTGGAGGTTGGGAACGTCACATGCCCCAACTCTATCACTCCAAGTTTTTGGATAGCACAAATTGATCGAGTGCTTCACAACTCTTTGCATGACTTGTTGTCACGTTTAGAGTCTTTTGTCCATCTGACATCATGCCTAACTTGCCAATGAGTCGAGCCAGCAACCCCAACTTCATTCAAACCTATGTTTTGATCTTCTCTGATACCATCTGTCATGCACCCATAGTTTGTTTCTCAAGTTATTGTCTTTGTTCTCCAACCCAAGTTGTCATGCCCTCATCCAAGTGATGATGTTGCATGTGTGCGTGTGTGACCGCTAAATCATATGAATTTTTGCGTCTCTTGGTCTATGTTGATGGGTCCTAAATCCCTTAAACTCAACAGTAGGAACCAAACCCACCGCCAAGGCCCAATTAGACTCTGCAACATTTAATAGTGGAATGGTTCTCCAGATCTTGCGATCCATCCAATTAACCGATGGGATTTATGTTTTCTTGTGAAGGCATCTCCTTCAGTTTGGACTTTCTCTTTTTTTTGTATTTCCTCTTGGGTGGGACCGATGTAATATTGAAACCGACATAAACCAACTTGACAACAAAACAGAAAAAGGTTTTATCTACTCGAGAAGAGGTTGAGCTTGGGATAACCCGCTACTCAAGCATGCAGACGACGATTCTATACCACAGGCCTAGTACTAATACATTAACCTTGTGAGCATCCAATTACCGTTTGAGATATTTAATTATCAGAAAGAAAACACACATGCGATAAATAATGGAAAGTAAAATAATTCACCTACTTTGATCATCTATCACACAACAACACAACGATTTATCTTCATCATTAAAGAAAATAAATGAAAAAACATTGCATAAGATAACTTAACAATAGATTCAATAGCTCTTACTTGTTACAACATCCATTCATGAGACAAGATAGTAAATAGTTCTTCTCTATGCCCAATCACACCTCCATTTGATGAAAATATAACTTGTCTCTGGTCTAGAAGGACTTCTCAATTACAGGTAGCTCCAAAATAATTCTTAACAAACCAGAAAAAGAGAGTTTCTTGCAAAAACCATCGACCTTTGACTAATCGGTCGATGTTCTTATTTATAACATAAAATTCACTAAAAATAATGACTAAAGTGTAGTTAGGAAAAACAAAACTTGCCACATGGCGTTCTATCCTAACAGTTTTCTAATAGTCATCTTAAGATATCACTTTGAAAGGGTGACTCTTCTCATACTCCGACCAACTGATGAACAACTCCTCGCATGTGTTAGCATATGGGAACCTATGTTGTTCCATTGAGGCTGTGTAAATTTATTTGATTTCTACTGCATGCGCCCAATACTTCACCAGACTGGTACTTAACTATTGTACCATAGCCCGAGCTCTAATTGGGTGTTCCATAAATTGTTGCACCTTCCCTAACGCTGTGTCAGTCAACTTTGCTAGTCTTTCGGCCCACGAAGAATATTGCTTGGTGTGCGATATGACTATGTCGCGCAAGTCAACAAATTCATCGGGTGTGCCAAACTTGGGGAGTCTGATATCTTTCATCACCCGATTAATCTTTGTCCAGTGTTTCTCGCACTTGACCCATTTCTCTTGAATTTCTCGGTGTGGTTCCTGAGACATTTTTTCCCAATACTCGACTGACTTCTTTTTGTGATCAAGACTACTTTCGTTCAACAATTGAATGTTGTGTTCTTATTTATCTCGGCCCTGTTGGACTACACCAATGTAGTTGATTCTTTCCACAGCTTCCTTTTCCATTTCGTACCACCGCTCCATATCCTTGCAAGTTGTGAGTGCCATAAGAGTGTCCTCCTGTAGTTCAGTGATTCTTGCGGTGAATAAGTGTCGCTCGTCTGTGAATTTTCTATATGCCTCCTGTAACTTTCACCTTAAGTAGACTGCAGCATGCATGCTGTCCTAATAATACTTGTCCATATGGTGCAAATGTTCTATTTCTTTCAGGATGGTGGCCAGCTCCTTTTCATCTCTTCTTTCTCTGTCTAGGGTGGCGTCTCAGATTCCTCTCCCTACGCTGATAAGTTCGGATGTTCTGGAATTTTGTGTGTTTATCAAATCTTACTCTGTGGTGATGAGGATAGAGGGATCCAAAGTGATCCTCCTTTTCTTGGTGGTCTTCTTGACGATATCCTTCCTTCTCCTATCATAATCTATGGTGTGTATATTAGCTACTTTGTCCACAAGTTCGGGAATCTGTTGATCCCCCCATGTGAGTTTATTCCCTAGACTTTCGATAGTGTACACTGGCTCAATATTGGGTTATAGAGCTTCCTCGTTATGCTCTGAGGGACCAACTTTTGTTTGTCACTCATAGGCCATCTAAGTAATGATATAAATAGAGGTGTCGGGGATAGACTTGATACTTACTTGTTCATCAGCTGTTGAAACGCCGACTTCTTGCTGCGGGGCTCTTTCTTCTGGCTCGGAGGGCTCCTTGAGCCAATTTTCCTAAGGTTTTTTCTTTTTCATCTAGGCTCATGGATTTGAATCTGGTCATCCTGGGATTGGCCATCCTTGCCACAAATTTGTCCCAATCCTACGCGTTTTCTTTGAAAATATCATCTTCAAACCTGTCATGGGCATATGGCCAGCAAGACGATACTTGTGACGCATGTTTCAGGACTAGATCCTTTGGGTCATGCTTGCGAAAATAGCCAGTCTGGAATCAAAACTCTAACTGGCTTAACCCTTCCTGCTTGGATTGAGCAGTGTCTTTTACCATGTAGAAACCTATATGGAATCCATAAGGTATGAATGCCCACTTCTTATCTTTTACCAGAGTAGCATTGTAACCTTGCAGGATGGTGTGGTAGCAGATTCCCCCCACTACTAATCGATTAGGGATGTACATCGGTAGTAAGTGTGGTGCTCCGGTGGCTCCAAAAACCCTAATGTAGATATCACGCTCATCCAGATACCAGTGACCAACCCTTGATATCATCCTTTTGGCTGCGGCCGACAGTCTTGGACACTCTTTCTTGAAAAGCATAAAATGAATGCACGCGATAAATTGATCACGGATGAGAGAATAGGATTCCTTGTACCTGTTCTCACATAAGATGCCTAAATACACATGGACCGGGAGTTCTAAAGTGTTCCATCTCAAATTCATTCTGGCAAAGGCATTTCTTGCACAGATAGCGTCCAATAAATAAGAAGCCATGTGGAAGGATGGAATCTCTCCTTCTTTTGGCATCTGAGCCTATTGAATGAAAATGCTCAACTGCTTGGAAATGATGGTGCCCCAGTTAAAATCTCTCTCATAAATGGCTATTGTATAAGCTAGATGCATCCATGCCTTTAAAAACATGGAACAATCTTTCTCCCCATACAGCCAACAGATGAGGGCCATTAGATAGATATATAGATTTCTTAAGTCGGTCGTCGGGTACCAGTCAAAGGTCCAATTGTTGAAATTTTTATCCTCTCTCCACCATGAAGCCATCACCCGGCTAGTGTCATGTTTCTCATAGAAGCTTACAAAAAAATCAGTGTTTAGCCGCTCCTCCGGGTCTCTGAGCTTGTAGTAATTCTGCACCTCCACTGGGAGGAAAACCCCGACACACTGGCAATTGTCGTAATTAATCAAACATATTTGTGTGTCAGTGTGGTCAATAAGCCACTTCAGGAGTTCGATGCAGGGAAATACTAGAGTTCTAATCGCTACCATGTGCAGGTATGCCCGTTATATATTCGAGAAAACTTCATCGTCAAGTTTCCTCATGTCGAGGTCATTGTGCGGGGTATATTCAGGGAATTCTTCCCACTTGATCTTCTGGAAAAAAATTCCCCGGTGCAGGAGTACTACCTTAGTCCCTATTGTAGCCTTTGTGTCTCCAAAGGCCGAAAGCTAAATGAAAACCTCTTTGGTGGATGTCTTGATGAAGGCCACCAGGTTTGGAGTAAATCCCAATTGTCTTGTGACTGTTGGGGAAGAGCTTTCTCCTGCATCTAGTTCCTTTAGCTTCGGCGCTCTCGGAGATTTCCTGGTGGTTGGTTTTCTTGGAGGAATTTTTCCTACCATCTAAATTAACATTTTAGGGCATGCAGACAACATAACACTAGATAAAAAAATGAATGAAGTGAAGCATAAAAAATCCACAGACTAGTACATACCTGTAACGCTTGCTAAACCTGTTGTTTAATACTCACTGAAACTTGGAAACTTCTTCTGGATTGCTCAACTTGCTCTTCTGGATGCTTGAGACTTCCTTTTGCACGATGACCCTGTTCATGCACTATTCGAAAGAATTTAAATGGGGAAAGAAACTATCGTTCCATATCAACCAATTAACAGGGGTTATGAGTGGAAATCGAACACGATCTGTCGCCGAATACCTACAATTCAAATCATCCTGGGTTGGCAGGGAAGGCACGGACGGTAGTGTGCTCTATCATCATTTTAAATGGCTAATTTGATCCATGCATGAATTAATAACTAATGAGATATTTGGAATTAATTAGTTCTTTAAATGCTTCATATCCATCGTATATTAGCGCTAAAACATCCCATCGAATCACTTTCTTAGTGGAAAGATCAGGAATCGGTGGTACATGGTGAATGTTCTTGTTGGTATCCTCCCGAGAAGAACTTCCGACGCCAATTGATTTCGTCGTACAGTGCATGACGTGGAAAAAACTGATCCGGGGTGCGAATTGGGTTTCGAGAACCAATAACAACTCAAGGGACAACTAGATTGTAAGTTTAACCACCCTAAAAATGATAGGTGGTAGATGAGGATAGGTGGTTTGATCATGTCTCTCAGTCAGATTCGGGGGTTTCGACAAGAAGTGTGTGTTAAAATAAACCTGGGATTGCCGATGCCGAAAGGTATCGAGGGTCGGCGCTCGGGGATTGACTTATCACGTTCTCTACAGTTTGGCTTTCTAAAACTTGTCAATGCCGAAAGGTATCGGGGATCAGCCAATGGAAAATCCTTTAGTTCTTCGTTAACTCCTACTCATTTAGCTCTTTTCTGATGCTGAAAAGATCAAGCATCAGCGATATCCTTGTATGATGCTTGTCACAAACGAAAACTTCCTTTCGCCAATGATGATGTGGATTGGCACTCGTCAACTGTGGTTTTCTCGACTGATTTTCTTTTATCTTCAATTCTTCCCAATGTTGAATCTTTGAGTGCGTCAGGGAAAGGTTCTGGTTGTCAATTCTTTGATTAAATTTTAGTCTTTTAAGTTACGGTGATTTTCACATGTTCAAAAAACCTTTTAAGGACTCAATGAGAATCAAAATCATAATCAAAGGAAACATTTTTCACAACGAAGATGAATCAGAAAATGAAAAAGATCAAGTGGTACCCGAAAAGTAGGATTTTGCATAGGATTTTTAGGGTGTGTTGAGTGCTCAACAAATGGCGACTTACTAGGCGAAAGAAGAATCTTTGTTACTCCTTCGTGCTTGATTGATACAAAAGTTGGTGGAGAACTTACTGGTTTTAAATCAGATCTTCTTTTCCCCTTGCATTTGAAGTCCTTTCGTTGATGCTTCTGAGTCTACCTGTGGGGATTTTAACCTATATTCCACCTTCACTTCCTGTAACCCTGACTCGTGTCCTCTTTTACAAAAGTCTAGTAAAGTATTCACTAGCATGGAGCCTTTAGTTACAGTTACTTATTTTCTATGGTCTTGCTCCGCTGCCAGCGAGCGTCCATAGCCTTGGCGAATTCACCTTTACATCATAGACCTTTCTCCACTTCCAACAAGCATCCATAGCCCCAACAGAGATATCTGCATGCCCTCTCCTACTATCCACTCATTAGATAAAGTCAATTTTATTTCGGCAGAATGCCTTTATCAAGTGTGAGAGGATGACGTCTGTTATTTTTCAAGATGATATGGTTAAGGTGAAACTTATTAGCTCTTTCTTTGAGGTGCATGTAGTCATTTTCCAGCTTACCATCTTTCCCTTAAGGTCTCACCAAGCCACTGAGAAGATCCTTCTGACATTTCTCCAAAGTTGTTCATCTGTGCAGGTTAGATAGAGATATCGTCGAAACAACTACACGTTTTTCGGTGCTTCTTGTGTTGTATGTGAGTGATGAGTTAGGAACAGAGTTCGCTATGTCACATGATTTGAGGTCAACCATTTTCTTGATAAACACAACTTTAAATAGTGCTAAAATTAAACCAAAAGAAATCAAAAAAAACATTTTGAAATCAACATAGCTGAAACAAAATCATGAAGACAAAAGAATTTTATTTTATTTTTTTATTTTTTAATGGAAATATTTCTTTAGGGCTTGGCCGTTTACTGGGAGGGCATCAGGTTCCCCCCTCAGATTCTATAGCCGATAAGTGCCTGCCCCAATATTCTCAGCCACCTGATAATATCTGAGCCATAGATTCTGGAACTTAGAATGTTTTCCTTTAGGCTCGTTTGCTATGTCCCATTTTAGGACTAAGTCTCCCACTTCAAATTTTTTCTCTTTAGCCTTATGCTTTTCAAACCATCTTTTAACTATCTACTGGTGGGCTATGAATTTTTATTTAGCTTTCTCCCTTTCTTCTTCTAACATGAGCAGGGTGTTAATTCTCTTTTGTAAGTTTGATGAGGGATGTTCCCCGGACTCCTACGCGAGTTGAAGGGATGGGAGATATAATCCATTTGGGAGAATGGCTTCCTGTCCGTATAATAGAAAGGATGGAGAATTACCTATATCTTCCTTGGGTGTAACTCTATCTGCCCATAGAGCATTATGGAGTAGATTATGCCAATTCCTTTGGTTGTCTGCAACTATTTTATTCAATATCCTCACTAGATTCTTATTAGTTGATCATGCCACTCTGTTTCCCTGTGGATAATAATTTGTCGAGTATCTAATTATGATTCCTTTGTCTAGTGAAAACCCTGTTAATAAGGTGCAATAAAATTAATTTGCGCTGTCGAAAACAAGAACAAAAGGGACACCAAATCTTGTGATTAATTGGTGTTCTATGAATTGGATCACTACCTTCTCCTTTATGTGAGTTAGAGGAATGGCTTCTGCCCACTTCGTGAAATAATCAATGGCAGTAAGAATGTACTTGTTTTGTTTCGAAGAGCTTGGTGTAATCTCTCCTATGATATCTAACCCCCATTGCTCAAAAGGCCTAGAAACGGTCACCGGTTGGAGTGGGACTGTTGCACTCCTCTCTCTCCCAGTGCTCAATTGACAAATTTTACAGTTTCTAGCGTATGCGTGGGCATATTTGAACAAAGTGGGCCTATAATAGTCATCTCTTAGTATCTTATGAGTGGTAGTGTCTCCTACAAAATGTCTGTCAGCAGGGTCGTCATGGAGTTCCTTCATAACCTTGTATGTGTCTATACATTCGAGGCATCTTAAAAGTACCCCATCATAATTAACCTGGAAGAGTACCGAATTTATGAGGTGATATTGCGCATATTTTAACCTGAGAGCTATCCTTTCCCTAGGATTTAGGTCTTCTAGGCAAGTCCCATGATGCAGGAGATAAGTCAATTTCTCATACCAAGACTCTTCCCCTGGGGAAATGTATGAAGATTCACCACACCATAGTTTCATTTCATTATCCCATCTGGGGTCTTCATTTACTTGGTCTTGAGCTTCAACTGCCAGTTTGCATAGCCCTTATCCTTTAACTAGTTTGGCAAGTTTTATGTCTAGAGAAAATTCTTGAACTGCTGCCATCTTTTTTCCTCTTCTTTACCCCATGTCATGTTGAGTAAATAGAGATCGGACTGCGGGGTGAGGCACGATTACATTGGTGTGATTCTTGAGGATGTACGATCTGAAATGTTTTACTGCCTTATAAACCACATAAGATTGTTTATGTATAGCAGGGTAATTCAGTTCAGCTCCTTGGAGGTTAGTGCTCATGAACGACATTGAGGCCTCGTTGTTGTCATCATCCTTTTGAGTCAAAACTGCAGCTAACGATTGATCGGAGGTGAAAGTGTAGAGGGAAAAATCCTTGTTGAAATCGGGACTCTGTAACACAGGGGCTTGGGATATAGTGGTCTTAATATAGCTAAAGGATTTCTTTCGTTCATCATCCCACTTAAATTCAGCGTCTTTACGAATCATATTTTGTAAGGGTTTGATAATTTCCGCGAAATCGGGGGTGAATTTCCTCAGGCAATTGTTTTTTCCGAAGAATGACTGCATAACTTTCTTGTTGTGAGGCAATGGGAGTTGAGTTATGGCCTTAATCCTTTCCAGGTCTATGTGAATGCCTTCTTGAGATATAATGTGACCTAACATATTTCCTTCTTCCACACCAAATATGGTTTTATTAGGGTTTAAAGATATACCGTATTTTCTAGACCTTTCGAAAATCTGGGTTAGGTGTTGGATGTGCTCCTCTTTGTTATTTGAATACACAATTAGGTCATCAAGGTACACTACCACACACTTGTTGATTAGTCCCTAAAATGCTACGTCCATGGCCCTTTGGAAGGTTGCCCCTACGTTGATTAACCCAAAGGGCATGTGTTTGTAAGGAAAGTTCCCCACTTGGTTCGGAAGGTGGTTTTTAAACGGTCTTCCTCTGAAACCAGAACATGGTTGTAACTTGAGAAACCATCTAGTAGAGAGAAAATATTAGAGTTGGACATGGTCTACAAGAGTTTCTCCATCGGTGGGACTGGGTAGTTGTCCTTCTTTGAAGCTCTGTTGAGGTTCCTAAAATATACGCATAAGTGGATTTCTCCAGACGTTTTCCTCACATGAACCAAATTTTCTACCCATGTGAAATGCCTAACCTGGAAAATGATTTTGGCATCTAGAAGTTTCTTTAACTCCTGACACATGAGAGGTTCTAGGGATGGGTGATACTTTCGGAGCTTCTATTGGAAGGGTTTTACTTCATGTTTTAACGGGATAGTGTGTTGAATGATATGGGTATCATAAGTTTTCAGATCTTGGTAGGACCATGCAAAGACATCTTGATATTGTCTCAATTTGAGATAATCCTTCCTTTCCTTCTTAGATGTAGTCTTACCAAGGTTTATATTTTTTGTGTTTTATGGGGTTCCGAGATTTATAGTTTCATGCATGGGACAGGAACTACCGGTCTTCGCATTTTTGGGCCCCTTAAACCATTCTTTCATGTCAAAAATATTTTCTAAGTTAGTTATCCCCTTCAGGATTATGTGAGACTTCGATTTCTCGGTTGCTTGACCTGTCTGTTCGTGCTCGAATCGTCGCCGGGTGAGCAAGAATGGGAGCACTAGCATGCCCTGTTGGGCTCAGCAGAGCAGAACAGGTTTGTTGTGGATCAAAATGGGTTAACAGATAATAGAAAACAAAACGAAATAAAATATACCTAAGAGTTGAAAAGAAAATAACATTACAACCATAAACAAAACTTCAAACGTGAGACAAGAGAGTTCCCAGTGGTTTCAAGGCTTGATCTATTAACAAAAAACCAAAGCACACGTTGTAGAAAGGGATAAT
>JZKD02S1708745.1:115408-127441 GCA_000966675.3 Picea glauca
GAAATACTGAAACCTATTACAGTGATATAGTGTTCAATAACAGCTTACCAGTCTCATCATTGTTCTGCAAGATTTTTGCTACTCGGACTTCCTCACTGTCTCCCAGCATGCATCCACTGCCCATTCTGTTCTTCTGCTTTTTATGCTCTGTGCACCATGTCCATTCACTGCACAGTTCTTCTTATGTTCTTTTTCAGCTGTTGCACTCTGATCCTTCTTCATGCATGAATCACCTTCAACAGCAACATCCACATCCACTCCAGCAACAACAACCCCATCTCTTCTATGTACTGTGTATTTATAGCTTTTGTGCACCTTATGCATGCAATGCGCACAATACCTCTACATACTCATACCGTGCTGATATCCTCCACAACTTGAGTGCTCTGTCTAATCATCATCATGACTCTTCAGCTTCTCTGGCTATTTTTCCACTCGTTCAGCATCACTGTATGTTATGTTGAGATTCCTCAGCCTCTCTGGCATTTGAGACTCTTCATCTTCTCTATGACAGATGATCTCACATTCTCTCTTCCAGTTACAGGCTTCAATGCTCATCCAGCTGTCAATCACTTCCATGAGCATCTTCATCCCTCTTGAAGATTCCCATAGAATCTTCATCTCCTCTGTCAATCACCCCGAAGTGTCTTCGAGTCCTCTGGCAGAAACCATCATTGTTTTCTGGCAGTTACATTGTGACGTGCAACAGTAGCCCTCCGATCTCCTTCAGTTTCATCTGCACTGTTGGATTACAGCGACATTTCACCTTTTCAGTTTTTTGTCATTCGTACCAGACGTGATCCCCAAAATTCTGAGGCAGATCTTATCTGCACTAGGTCCTTCCTCCACGTGACCACAAGCGGTGACCATTGTCTACGCTAAAAGGCGTTGTGAACTCATGATCTTCATCGACCCTGATCGAAGGTCCATGATCTCGATGAATCAATGGTCCAGATATTTTTGCGATCTCACATCTCGTTGTTCCTTGGATGGAGGCTCTCGTCACTCCAAGTCGCGATAGGCGAAGCTCCAAGATGGAGCTCAGATCAATGGTCCTCGTTCTTGGTGATCTGACGGTCCTGATATTTTCATGATCTCACATCTCGTTGATCCTTAGATGGAGGCTCTCTTCACTCCTAGTCGCGATAGGCGAAGCTCCGAGATGGAGCTTAGATCAACGGTCCTCGTTCTTGGTGATCTGACGGTCCTGATCTTTTTCGTGATCTCGCATCTCGCTGATCCTTAGATGGAGATTCTCGTCACTCCAAGTCGCGATAGGCAAAGTTCCGAGATGGAGCTTCGATCAACGGTCCTCATTCTTGGTGATCTGATGGTCCTGATATTTTTGTGATCTCGCATCTTGTTGATCCTCAGATGGATATTTTCGTCACTACAAGTCGCGATAGGTGAGACTCCGAAATGGATTCTTTGTGGTGCTGTGATCTTTCATCGTGTGTCCTCTTAATCAACGGTCAACGACTGTCCCCGATGGATGGTCTGGATTCCTTCACAAATTTGGAGAGTTGGATGACTCTTGGACTTATCCGCCTTGTAGCTTCACCATATCTAATGGCTATTGAGCCTTCGTAGATACCCCAGATCCTACGGCCCACATCTTCTCGCAATTTCGCCACTTCGCGATTTCGCCGCTTCGTTGAGCCTTCGTAGATACCCCAAATCTTCTCGCAATTTCGCCATTTCACGATTTCATCCCTTCAATGAGCCTTCGTAGATACCCCAGATCCTACAGCCCATATCTTCTCGCGATTTCACCACTTTTCGATTTCGCCGCTTCGTTGAGCCTTCGTAGATACCCCAAATCCTGCGGCCCAGATCTTCTTGTGATTTCGCCACTTCGTCATGTAATGAATGTGTAGGCCCTCCCTAATCCAATGATGGATGTACCCCACGCTTAGATCGAATGCCCGAGATCTATTCTCGTCTACTACATGCTACTCCTCTCTGAATTCATATCTGATGGTCATCGGGGATTCTGAATAAGATCCAACGTTCATTGTTGCTCCTCCTCTTCCATTATCACTGTTCTTGACATTGTTGTTCTTGCCATCAATGACAAGCTTACTCTCAACTGTAAACCTTCCAACAACAAGGCCTAGTACTAATACGTTAACCATGTGAGCATATGATTACTGTCCGAGACACTAAATTATCAAAACGAAAACACATATGCGATAAGATAATGGTAAGAAAAATAATTCACCTACACTAATCATCCATCACATGATAACACAATGATTCATCTTCATAATTAAAGTAAAGAACAACAAAACATTGCACTAGATAACTTGACAATAGATTAAATATCTCTTACTCATTATAGCATCATTCATGAAACGAGATAGGAAATAGTTATTCTCCACGTCCAATCACATGTGCATTTGATGAAAATAACTTTGTCTCTGGTCCAGAAGGACTTCTCTATCAGCGGTAGCTCAGAAATAATTCTTGACAAAACCAAAATAAAAGCGTTTCTTGCAACAACCATCGACCCTTGATTAATCAGTCAATGCTCTTATTTATAATGTAAAATTAACTAAAAATAATCGCTAAGTGTAGTTTAACAAAACAAAAATCACCACGTGGCGCTCTCTTCTAACAGTTTTCCAACAGTCATCTCAAGATATCCCTTTGAAAGGGTGACTTTTCTCATACTCTGACCAACTGATAAACAGTTCCTCGCAAGTTTGGGCCCATGGAAATATATGGTGTCCAATCGGGAGCGCGTAAACTTCTCTGATCTCCACCACATGCATCTGATACTTGACCAGACTAGCACTTAACTGTTGAATCACAGCCTGAGCCCTAATCATATGTTCCATAAATTGTTGTACCTATCCTGGCACTATGTCAGTCACCTTTGCTAGTCTTTCATCACAAGACAAATATTTCTTGGCGTGCGATTCGACAATGTTGTGCAAGTCAATGAAGTTGTTGGGTGTGTTGAACTTGGGAAATTTGATATCCTTCATCACCTTGTTGATCTTCGGGCCCAGTTTCTCTCGGATTCCTCAAAGAGGTTACAGAGCCAATTTTGCTTGATAGTCGGAGGGATTTTTCCTACAATCGAAATTAAAATCATTTAGAAATGGATTACAGAACAATACTTGGCAAAATATATGTGAATACGTAAGTGTGAAGAATATGGACCGGTGCATACCTGTAAAGCTCGCTAATCTTGATTGTTTGATACTTACATGATCTCTACAACCTTTCAAATTACATGCACCGTCTATGTTAGCGTAGTCATTTTTCTTCAGTTAGGGTGGGTTACATCCGTGTGCCATAACATGATCAATCAGGTATGGAAAAATGAGATTCAAAGTCATGCCAATGGTCTGTTGGCCCTTAGGGTCGGGAAAGGATGTCAGATCCGAACATGTGCTAAAAGTATGAGAAAGTTCCAAAAGATCCGGATACTGTCGTAAGGGAAGTCATTAAACACTTCAGGTCGAGGAAAGTTGCTCAAACAGGAGTCGCATTAGTAAGTGCATCAACCATCATTAGCTCATTATGGAGGCTGGGTAATTTAAAAAGAAATCGATGTGATCGTACCACACACTCTCTGCAACTCCTTTCAGCTACATCTCACATGCCTCAGATCATACCCGTCGTGTGGACATGACACGGAAATTATTTAAAACATCCCGCTGCAAGGCATTCAGTGTTCCCTGGCATGTTTCGAATCATTTCCCTCTCCGTTATAAATTCTAGATGTTATGTATGTGTTCCACTTACCAGTTGAGGTTATGCATTGACTCGTCTCGTGAGCCCAGCTCGATCAAATTCTTTGCTTTGGGCCTTTTTCAAGTCACCCACGCATAAGGTAGATATATTGTCACACCATGGAAACTCCTCAAAACTCAAGACAGGGCCTGTGAGGCAGCCGAAGCACTAGGCTTGAGCCATGAAATGCTGAGGACTTGTTCTTGTTTGCAGTGGATTCTCCCAAGGCTTCAAAGGGAGATTCCTACCTTCATGCAGAAACGATAGTATCGCCTCGTGCGGTGGCCGAAGTGGAAGAAGTTATGTCAGAAGGTCATAGGTTGGAAGCCACGCTTCCTCAACAGCAGATACCGTGGAGGTGAGGAAGGCCCAAAAAAAATAAGGAAGTGAGGGGGGAAAACCAAATCTCGATTGAGTCGTGCACATGATCAGTCGTCGAGGAGATCCTAATGCACGCTATCCAGCTAGAGCCTGTTGGAACCACAAGTCGAGGAAGAGGGATTCGAACAAGAAAGACAAAATCCTCGGTTTCTAACATCTGAGAACCTAATCCATAGCTGGAGCAGGAACAACTCTCCACAGCTGAAATTTACCAGGAGAATAGGGAATTACGTCGATAGTTGCTGGCAAAGAACCTTGAGCTGTCAGCACCACAGGGTTGTGAACAGAATGCAACCCGGCTCAAGCGGCAGCTTTGAGAAGCACAAGATAGGATCGTGCAGTTGTGGGAAGTGCAAAGGGTATCAGAAGAACAAAAGATGACACCACCTCTTGGAGCGTGAGGAATCCAGGGATAAATTCCACGCACAGAAGAGGCATGATGGGCGGATTCTATTTCATATTCTCAGATGTGACGCATAATTTTGATAGTCTTCCCTTTTTTCTTGTGAAAATTTTCATGTTATCAATGTAACCAGGTTGGTTGGCCAAAATGTGTAGATAGTGTCAATTGTATGTAACATGAGCCCGATGGGAGTCTAATATAAAAAGTCTCAAAATTTTGATGAAAGGATTCTGGTCATAGTATTTGAATGCATCATTTTTCTCTTTGCGTGCGAATCTACTATTTTTTTGGTCCATATTTCTTGTAAGTTAATCCTGATTTTGTGCTTAGTGTTGCTCCGAGTTGTTTTGTATTTTCTATTGACATCCTTATGCAAAACCTCTGACGCCGATCGAATTCATCGTACAGCGCTAATGTGGCACCATTGACTTGAGATATATGGTAATGAAAACTGAGAACTCAGCTTGCAGGTGATGGTCGGACTTGGGACTTTGTTCAATTCGAGCGCTTTATGTGTAAATTATGACTGTCAATACCGAAAATTATTGGGGACCAGACTTCATGAATAAACCTAACACGTGGTTTTCTTGTCGATTATCATCCTTGAAAATTCCTCGATATCAGCAACGTTTCAGAAGTCGGTGATCGGCAATATCATTTCATTTTCTTTCAACGCTTACCTTTTTCACCTTCTACCAACGTCGAAAGGGATCGGTCATCGGTGACATCTTTGAGTGATGCTTGTCGCAGGAGAACAAATTTCGTTAGCTGACGCCGATGAAGATTGGTTCTTGGAAACCTCGGTTCTCTTGAATTATTTCCTTTCATGTTTAATCCTTTTCGATGTCGAATTTCTTAAGCGCATCGAGGAGAATTCTTGATTGTTGTTTCTTTAATTAAGCATTAGTATTTTAAGTTATGTGTTTTCGCATGCTCAAGCAAACTTTGAGAGACTTAAATGAGAAACAAAAGTGACAAGCAGAGGAAGCATTTTTCATACTGAAGTGGAATCAGACAGTGCAAAAGATCAAGTGGTACCCAAAAAGTAAAATTTGACATAATCCTTTTAGGGTGTGTTGAGTGCTCAACAGGACCCATATGGGATCGAACCACTCCTTCTTAGGTTTCGTTAAACATACTCTGACGGACTCGTCCAAAGGATGAGCTTACATCAACAAGCACATGTTATCCTCCTCAAGCTTGCATATAAATAAAGAGGTACTCGCCAAAAATGGTGGGGGGAAATTGGGAAAGAAATGTGTCTCTTTATTTTGTGTTAGTGGCAGTAATAGTCACTCTTGAACATGACACCCCCTTTCATCATTGTATCCAGGTTGGGAAATCCATCTGTCTCTCGTTTGACCATCCATAAATTGATATTTTAGGTCCTCCTTGAGTCAATGCTCCCAATACCATTGTCATGTCTTCCATATGTTCAAGATAAGTCCAACCTAAACAAGCCTTCTATTGAGTTGGCCATCTGCAGTTATAAATATTCTACCGTGTCGGTCTTCCCTATGTCAGTTTCGAATCACTTCATAATCTGATCTACCTCAAATCTGTTACATATTTTGTGTCATTGATGGTGGATACATCAAGGTCCTCCTGTGACAAGTATTTTCCTGTCGACTTCAACACATTATCCAGGAATAAGACTTAGAAATCATTTAGTACCTTAGAGCCCGCATGCCTCAATGGCAGGTTTCTCTGCTTTCAAAAGTGGGTTCACATCATTGACTCCTGATTGGAATATTCCATCAAGTGTTCAACTTCAACTCATTTATTCACATTCGTTGGATTGTACTGGGGTACCTTGGGAGTCATTGACATCAATGGTGATTTCTCTTGCACTTGTTAACACTTTTCATTAATGACCAGTAATCAAGTGGTTTCTACCATGTTCTACTTCAACACCTGTAATCACATGGTTAGATTCGTACTTAAAGACGATGGAAATGAAGACTCTGGATCTTATCATTTTGGTTCAGGTTGCGACGGAGTATTCATGATTTGTATTGACACATAGATCCACCTTGTATGTCTTGTGTCTATGTTCGAATTTGAGTCTTTTTTTAACATAGATCCACAGTGTATTCCTGGTGGCTATGATGAATCATGATGACATGGATCCATAGTGTATGTTTAGTGGCCATGACTCACTTGACACTTATGATTAGATTCACTTGTAGTCTGAGCATGGGAATGCCTACCTTAGAATTGGTATGATATTATGCAAATGCTTTATTGTTTGCAAGTTCTTGATCAGTGTGCTCCTTGTTCGACACACACATTCTACAAAGTATTTCAGTGGTCATGAGTTCCAGCTTCATACTTTGGGGGCCATTCTGTTACACATTATTTTGGTCATCCCGGTGATATAATCACATCATGTGTTCATGTTTCCTAAAAATATTAAAAGAATCTTTCTACATGAGAAAAGTGATTTGATTTCCTCTGCCAAAAACCATATGAAGGAAGGTCATCGGAGGCTACTCTATTCATAGGGTGTGATGATGCCTGATCATCACATGTTGCACTATACTTGGACTTCGACGTTGTCACAGGGTACAGTATGTAGGGTGCAATGATGCTTTAAGCTTGGGAAAAGTCAAATTTCATGAATGTTCTATAAGGAGATCTTTTAGAAGATGAGGTGGCCTCCAATTGGTTTGGATCTTACTCACTTCTCTGATTTGGTGGGATCATCCTAATATTCTCATCCATTTCTCTTTCACACTATATAAAGAGGGATCTCTCATAGAAAAGGCTAAGGTTAAATAGGCTAAGATTTGTATGGAGAGTTCTACTTCCTCTTGAGCGCTTTTCTTTAGTTCTATAAGCTACATGGTGGATCTTCTTCATTCAAAGGCTTTGGAGCAAAGGTTTGTGTGTCAAAGCAAAGGGTCATCAAAAGGGGACCTTGCAACATTAAGGATTTGGTTGTATTCTCCACTTTCTATTTAGGATGATACAGTGATATGTTTCTTTCCCATAAAACTAGTCTTGTTTTAGTGTATGATTCCTTGATCACATACATAGGTTCCTATTGAGTATATTGTGTTGCTTTCAATTTGGTTGGCTTGTATTCCCTTGAAGGTTCAATATCACAGAAGCATTGGAATGGAGCTAGGATGGAAATGGCAAGAGGAAATGAAATTTAAAAGGTGTGTTTTCTATCTCTTGTTAGCTAGTAAACTCAATAATTAGAGCCTAGGGAAAGTCTTATATTTTGTTCTATTTTGTTCTAGTTTCCAGTGGGATCTAGGGAGATCTATTTATGTCCACATTTACCGATTAATCCAATAACAGAGGCATACTCGTATCATTTTGGATCTTTTTGAATATTTTTGCTTGTACATGTGTATATAATGCACTAAGGATAGTGCATAAATGAGGGGGAGGGGAATGTAATACTCCCGGGTTTATCCCCAGTTGTAAATGTACACGTGTTTTATAGGTTGGTGAGCCAAGATGTTTTCAACCATAATGCCTTTGTATATATGTTTTGAAGCCAGAGTGCTTGTGTGATTTAGGCTAGGGAGCCCATGAGTTGAAAGGCTAGCAAACCTAGCAAATGTAATCTGTAATCACACTCAATTATATTAAAAAAATACATCACTTCTAGAGACCAAGTCAGACGAAAGAGTATGGGGGGCTAGGACTCCATAAGAGGGAAATGGAGCTCGAACTTGAGAGGAAAATGGGCTAAGTCAAGGGGCCTAAGCCAAGGATTAAAATAATATTATTCCTAAGTCCTAAGTCATGTGATATAATTTTATCCTAAGTTATTAAGTGAGGGAATGAATCACCAAGTGGAGTCAAAGATAGTACCCAAAATGACAAGTGTCNTCTAATATAAAAAGTCTCAAAATTTTGATGAAAGGATTCTGGTCATAGTATTTGAATGCATCATTTTTCTCTTTGCGTGCGAATCTACTATTTTTTTGGTCCATATTTCTTGTAAGTTAATCCTGATTTTGTGCTTAGTGTTGCTCCGAGTTGTTTTGTATTTTCTATTGACATCCTTATGCAAAACCTCTGACGCCGATCGAATTCATCGTACAGCGCTAATGTGGCACCATTGACTTGAGATATATGGTAATGAAAACTGAGAACTCAGCTTGCAGGTGATGGTCGGACTTGGGACTTTGTTCAATTCGAGCGCTTTATGTGTAAATTATGACTGTCAATACCGAAAATTATTGGGGACCAGACTTCATGAATAAACCTAACACGTGGTTTTCTTGTCGATTATCATCCTTGAAAATTCCTCGATATCAGCAACGTTTCAGAAGTCGGTGATCGGCAATATCATTTCATTTTCTTTCAACGCTTACCTTTTTCACCTTCTACCAACGTCGAAAGGGATCGGTCATCGGTGACATCTTTGAGTGATGCTTGTCGCAGGAGAACAAATTTCGTTAGCTGACGCCGATGAAGATTGGTTCTTGGAAACCTCGGTTCTCTTGAATTATTTCCTTTCATGTTTAATCCTTTTCGATGTCGAATTTCTTAAGCGCATCGAGGAGAATTCTTGATTGTTGTTTCTTTAATTAAGCATTAGTATTTTAAGTTATGTGTTTTCGCATGCTCAAGCAAACTTTGAGAGACTTAAATGAGAAACAAAAGTGACAAGCAGAGGAAGCATTTTTCATACTGAAGTGGAATCAGACAGTGCAAAAGATCAAGTGGTACCCAAAAAGTAAAATTTGACATAATCCTTTTAGGGTGTGTTGAGTGCTCAACAGGACCCATATGGGATCGAACCACTCCTTCTTAGGTTTCGTTAAACATACTCTGACGGACTCGTCCAAAGGATGAGCTTACATCAACAAGCACATGTTATCCTCCTCAAGCTTGCATATAAATAAAGAGGTACTCGCCAAAAATGGTGGGGGGAAATTGGGAAAGAAATGTGTCTCTTTATTTTGTGTTAGTGGCAGTAATAGTCACTCTTGAACATGACACCCCCTTTCATCATTGTATCCAGGTTGGGAAATCCATCTGTCTCTCGTTTGACCATCCATAAATTGATATTTTAGGTCCTCCTTGAGTCAATGCTCCCAATACCATTGTCATGTCTTCCATATGTTCAAGATAAGTCCAACCTAAACAAGCCTTCTATTGAGTTGGCCATCTGCAGTTATAAATATTCTACCGTGTCGGTCTTCCCTATGTCAGTTTCGAATCACTTCATAATCTGATCTACCTCAAATCTGTTACATATTTTGTGTCATTGATGGTGGATACATCAAGGTCCTCCTGTGACAAGTATTTTCCTGTCGACTTCAACACATTATCCAGGAATAAGACTTAGAAATCATTTAGTACCTTAGAGCCCGCATGCCTCAATGGCAGGTTTCTCTGCTTTCAAAAGTGGGTTCACATCATTGACTCCTGATTGGAATATTCCATCAAGTGTTCAACTTCAACTCATTTATTCACATTCGTTGGATTGTACTGGGGTACCTTGGGAGTCATTGACATCAATGGTGATTTCTCTTGCACTTGTTAACACTTTTCATTAATGACCAGTAATCAAGTGGTTTCTACCATGTTCTACTTCAACACCTGTAATCACATGGTTAGATTCGTACTTAAAGACGATGGAAATGAAGACTCTGGATCTTATCATTTTGGTTCAGGTTGCGACGGAGTATTCATGATTTGTATTGACACATAGATCCACCTTGTATGTCTTGTGTCTATGTTCGAATTTGAGTCTTTTTTTAACATAGATCCACAGTGTATTCCTGGTGGCTATGATGAATCATGATGACATGGATCCATAGTGTATGTTTAGTGGCCATGACTCACTTGACACTTATGATTAGATTCACTTGTAGTCTGAGCATGGGAATGCCTACCTTAGAATTGGTATGATATTATGCAAATGCTTTATTGTTTGCAAGTTCTTGATCAGTGTGCTCCTTGTTCGACACACACATTCTACAAAGTATTTCAGTGGTCATGAGTTCCAGCTTCATACTTTGGGGGCCATTCTGTTACACATTATTTTGGTCATCCCGGTGATATAATCACATCATGTGTTCATGTTTCCTAAAAATATTAAAAGAATCTTTCTACATGAGAAAAGTGATTTGATTTCCTCTGCCAAAAACCATATGAAGGAAGGTCATCGGAGGCTACTCTATTCATAGGGTGTGATGATGCCTGATCATCACATGTTGCACTATACTTGGACTTCGACGTTGTCGCAGGGTACAGTATGTAGGGTGAAATGATGCTTTAAGCTTGGGAAAAGTCAAATTTCATGAATGTTCTATAAGGAGATCTTCTAGAAGATGAGGTGGCCTCCAATTGGTTCGGATCTTACTCACTTCTCTGATTTGGTGGGATCATCCTAATATTCTCATCCATCTCTCTTTCACACTATATAAAGAGGGATATCTCATAGAAAAGGCTAAGGTTAAATAGGCTAAGATTTGTATGGAGAGTTCTACTTCCTCTTGAGCGCTTTTCTTTAGTTATATAAGCTACATGGTGGATCTTCTTCATTCAAAGGCTTTGGAGCAAAGGTGTGTGTGTCGGAGCAAAGGGTCATCAAAAGGGGACCTTGCAAAATTAAGGATTTGGTTGTATTCTCCACTTTCTATTTAATATGATACAGTGATATGTTTCTTTCCCATAAAACTAGTCTTGTTTTAGTGTATGATTCCTTGATCACATACATAGGTTCCTATTGAGTATATTGTGTTGCTTTCAATTTGGTTGGCTTGTATTCCCTTGAAGGTTCAATATCACAGAAGCATTGGAATGGAGCTAGGATGGAAATGGCAAGAGGAAATGAAATTTAAAAGGTGTGTTTTCTATCTCTTGTTAGCTAGTAAACTCAATAATTAGAGCCTAGGGAAAGTCTTATATTTTGTTCTATTTTGTTCTAGTTTCCAGTGGGATCTAGGGAGATCTATTTATGTCCACATTTACCGATTAATCCAATAACAGAGGCATACTCGTATCATTTTGGATCTTTTTGAATATTTTTGCTTGTACATGTGTATATAATGCACTAAGGATAGTGCATAAATGAGGGGGAGGGGAATGTAATACTCCCGGGTTTATCCCCAGTTGTAAATGTACACGTGTTTTATAGGTTGGTGAGCCAAGATGTTTTCAACCATAATGCCTTTGTATATATGTTTTGAAGCCAGAGTGCTTGTGTGATTTAGGCTAGGGAGCCCATGAGTTGAAAGGCTAGCAAACCTAGCAAATGTAATCTGTAATCACACTCAATTATATTAAAAAAATACATCACTTCTAGAGACCAAGTCAGACGAAAGAGTATGGGGGGCTAGGACTCCATAAGAGGGAAATGGAGCTCGAACTTGAGAGGAAAATGGGCTAAGTCAAGGGGCCTAAGCCAAGGATTAAAATAATATTATTCCTAAGTCCTAAGTCATGTGATATAATTTTATCCTAAGTTATTAAGTGAGGGAATGAATCACCAAGTGGAGTCAAAGATAGTACCCAAAATGACAAGTGTC
>JZKD02S1708756.1:0-21690 GCA_000966675.3 Picea glauca
CAAAGATAATTGCCAATGGGGAGAAAGATTGTAAGGCGAATTCTCATGCCAAAACATAGAGAACGCAAGGCGCCTGTGGTTTTCCCCAACCCCCAGGGTACTTTTAAATGCAAAATCACTGAGGCTTTTAAGGGAAAAACGTAGAGACATTTAAGAGAAATTCGTTTATACTTTTAAGGGAAAATCGCCAAGTAGAATTTCACTCTTTTGGGCGAAAATTTTTGGGGCAATTGCAGAGATTAGTTCACATTTGCTGGGAGAAAAAGAAAGACTAAAGAAGGAAGAAAGACGCAATGTTAATTGTGAGGGAGTTGGCCATTTGTCAGAAATAAAACGCAGAGACAAGACAAGGGAAACACGCAAAGAAAATTTGATAAGGCTGAGTGAGATCCAAGCAAACGTTGCATAAAACGTAGAGGTGAAATGAAGTTCACTGGCTAATATCTCCTCGGAAAAACGCAGAGCATTAAGATTAAATATCAGAGAAATCTATGGGATAAATTCGCTGAGTGCAAACCCAACAATCGCAAGGAAACTGTGGGATAAATTTGCTAAGTATCAAGGGAAAATGCAGATATTGTAAGCAATAAAACGCTGAGAATACCCCAAAAATATATATAAAAGAAACACTTTAAACATTGTGACTTCAATGAAATACAATAAACTTATTACATTTCATTTTTTAATTCAGTGAGGAATATTGTAACCAAAGGTGACAAAGTCAAAGACGTTCTTCTGCGCTTGTGCTCTGTCCAGCTCCTAACTTGTTAACCGTGCAGACTTCACCGGTACCTCCGAGTCAATGTTATTGATACCCTTCTTCCCCCTCATCCCCCTGATCTGCAAAGGAGCCACGCACAACCACAACCAGAATACTCTAGCTGCCAGCTTGTCTGGCAAGGTAAGGTAGAGCTACCACTCTGTCTCCCGAGCTCAGTATCCCAACTCTCAAAAGTAAAACCACTCGGAATTTTTGCATCATAACCTTACTCATATGGGCCATTCCCCTTTCCTTCTCTCCGTCATTTGTTTTATAGAATTTCCTTAGTTACCACTTGCCATTTGTACATTTAATTCATTTTATTAAAAATTTAATTAGGAATTATTCTCCCCATACACTTGTCACCCATTCCTTTAGTTTCACCAATAAATCCACCATTTAATTTAATTAAATGTCAATTTTCCTCACCCATCCTAAAAGTGCTCTTAAAATCACTCATTGTGTTCCTTTATTACCTTTATTTCTCATTTATGACTACGTTTTTCTAAAACGGAGTTGAGTGGAAGTAGGAATGTTCTCTAGCTAAACTAGACTTAAATATCTTTCTATGCTTACACATCTTTATGCTTTATTCATTTCTCAAATTAAATTCTAATTTAGTATTTACTTACACAAGGTGTATTAATTCACTTCTTTAGATTTGTTTTATTTTTATTGATTCTTAATTTGATTTATTTCATCCCCTCGTCATTTAATTTAAAATTTTAGTTTTTAGTCTTCTCACTCACTTAGACTTAGGCTTAGTTAATCTTTAATTGCAAACGCCTAGACCTTTAGGGATTATGCTTGATAAATTCATTCCTTAGTTAATTAATTAACTAGACACGTGCTCAATATTTTAAGGTTCAACATCTGCTCAAGCTTTCTAGGCCACCAGGTTCATTGACTCATTTTTTTATACCACGACGTTCCCTTCAAGACGCACTCTGTGCTCCAAGGGTTCCACTCTCCTTGATTCAAATTTTAATTTACGTGACGTGCCCCTTGAGATGCACTATGTGCTCCAAGGGTGTCACTCGCCTTTGACTGGTTTTGGTAGTTTTTCAATCCTTGGAGTCAATACTTCATTCAGGTGACCTTGTGAGAGACTAAGGGCCTCTAAGGAATAAGGACCCTACCTTATTGCGCGACCTTTAGAATCTTCATGAGCAAATATCTCCTTCCCTCACGACATCGTGGATCTCTCGAACTAGGTAATTGTTAACCTACAGTTCAAGCCACGACGAGAGTGTTAGTAGGATGTGGCAGGGTTGTTGTCACACCTCTCCCTCAATATATCGTTGTTGTGCATGGTCCCTTTACTCCTTATGTGAGTCTAATTAACAATCAATCGTCAGCTTGTATCCATCAACACAACACTATCAATGATCCATAAACAACATCATAATATACACGAATATATGTCACATATGCCTAAATAAAAAATACCCAAACTAATACAATCCACTCCCTGAATCGATCTGGAGTCAAAGGAGGTTCATTGATGCCAATGGCATCCTCAATCTATCAAGTTTCCTTCACACTCAGGGGAAACTAATCAATAAAATATATCATACAAAGATATCAAATAACATAACATCATAATCCATCAACATCATCACAAGAATCCATAAGCGAACAAACATCCATATACTGAAACCGGCTCACTTGCACGCAAGTGTCCTCAAATAGTAAGTCAATAACATGTGTTCTCAAGAGCGAGATGTTATAGTTTCTTATGAATGATTAGGAGAGAGGAGTTATAAAAAATTCGGTTCATCACTCTTCTGCCTCGGGTTACGATTATACGAGCCTGGAAAAGAAGAGATAAAGTCTACTTGTTTTAAAGAAATGAACCGCAATTCTTTATTTTTTTTAAGAGTCATGTGACTGGGATTGGAAGTAGGAAGTCCACTCAAATTCCATAGTACATATAGCTAGGAAAATGGGGATTTGGACATATTTATGTTGCTTATAACAACAAAAATGACAAGAAGTGCACACTACTCCTGAAGTCATTGAAAATACAAATGGATATGTAGGCATAAATATGAATCTTAATATGCATGATAACACCTCTATTGTGCTCCGTTGTTATTATTATAACAATAATATTGATTCTTATCAATTACAATCAACAAAAGGATGATGGCCACAACCTAAATCTAATTAATTACAAATATACTAACTGCAATATGTTGGGAGATTCGATTGTAGGAGAAATGGGTGTGTGGGTACCATTTGTATGGAAAGAAAAAGGCAAGCCACGACTATAGACATATCAGAGAGTATTTGCATTGACCTACAATATATGAGATCCCTTGAACACCTTATGACCAACTCAGGTCGAGAAGTTACAATTACCATCACCAATAAGAGGGAAGCCTGCAGGATTGCGACCTTTTTTAAAGGCATATTTGTTTGAGGCTCTTCAAGCAATTGTTAGTGTGGAAACTAATTTATTTTACAAACAAAAACAAAAAATCGACAGATGGACTATTTTATTTTATTAAATGAAATAAAAGATGGGAGTTCTAATCAGTTTATTTCATCTCGTTAATGAAACAACCCAAACTATTAAACATTTGATCAAATGTTATAAAACAAGCAGCAGACAACCAATCTATAGAGGAAAAAAAAATTTAGAGAGAGGGATGTCTTGCAAAGTGGCAGAAGGAACAAAGCAAGACTGAGTTTGGGTTGTGTTCTTGAGATAGCTACCTTGAGATTCACCACCATTGTCTCGTTAAATATCCAACTCAATTTTCTTCTTTGTCTCTTTTTTTGTGCTTGGATACTCTATGTATGATGCTAATTCCATATAGAGTAGTTAAAGATAAGAACATTATTCCAAGTCTACGTAGGGGCTTGAACGAAACAGATAATCCAAGAAAATGTATGAGTTTTTCATTTAACAATAAAGATCAAACTCTTTTTTTCTCTAGAATTTATTTTTCGTTTACTATTTCACCATCCTCATTACATATTTTAAAAAGAAACAATATTCTTTAGGGTTTGTTTTTGTAAATACTAACTAATTAGTTTTTTAGGTTGTATATTTTCTTTTAAGTTTTTCACTTGTATTTTTTTATTTTTACTAACTTTTGTTTCAATTAAATTTCATAAAAAACATTCTTTTTATTTTTCTAAGTAATTTAATTTATTTTTTCAAAATTTAAAATAAAAATTCATTGTACTTTGTTATTTAATTTAAAATAGTTTTTGTAAAAGATTAATGATTTTTAAGTTTCTTTATTTCATTTAAGTTTTTCATTTTAACATTTGTATTATTAATTCATATTAACTTTTGTTTAATCTACATTTTACTTATTAAAAAGGAAAAATGCATAAAATGTAAATAATTGCAAAAATCATAAATGAAGATTCATGCTTAGACTCTTTAGCTTTAAGGTTTAATGTGCTTTATTTTGGGGGCTTAAAACCTAGGTTAAGATTCTCACCTCTTCTCGCCTAGCCTCACTGGAGGTTGAGATGTTAGTTTCGAAACACTCTTGTTTCTACATCAACATATTTTGGAAACCATGCTGGGAGGATCCTTCAATGGTTCTTACCTGGTCTTGTTTTAATTCTTTCAAACCCTATTTTATCCTCTCCAAATTTCCATGTCGCAATTGATTGGAAGCATGTTTATTGGTTGTAACTCTATGGTTTCGACTACTAATCTTGGGAAAGTCATTCACAAGTATAGAATTTTCCAATTCGAGGAAGACCTAGACAATCACCTGTGGATTATATGATGCAGGAGCATCTCTCCACGTCAGCCAGCCAGCCACGTCGAGCGCATGCATTCAAGCTGAAGAGAGGCGCAGTCCTCATTTGAAATTTGAATTTAATGTAATTAAATGTTTAAGCTGTTGAGCTGGGACGCCGTGCCTTTGTGCAGGTTGTAAATAAGAGCGGCCATTAATGTTTGGATGGTTGAGATCTAGATCCGATTCTGGACTAGACAACCCATTCAATGTAATTGAATAGGGTAGGTAGGTTGGAGGGAAGCACTCGAAGAGCCCCCTCAGGTAAAAGAGATTTTCATATCTCGTTTTGGGAGTTAGTCAAGGTAGAGATGAGGGGAGCCAGAGAGAGCTCAAGAACACCTTGTAATTTCAGGCATTTGCCATTTTTTTATATAAAAGAGCAGTTTTTCCTGCATTTATGTGTGTTGAATGGATCTCTGTGTGTGTTCCATTATATGTTGTAGATAGGCATTTGCAGGAGTGTGTTTGATTTCAGGGTTGAGAGGTCTTTGAGGCTTCACACCAGGAGGGTCTGACAGAACGCTGCGAGTTATCAGAGCCGTGCACGGAGGATGCACTTCTGAACTCTGCGGAGTCAGACAAAGACGTGTTGCGGCACAGGAACTGGAATCATCAACTCAGGGAAGACCTCAAGGTTTCTGAACACCTTGGAGGCGAGGCTGTGTATGAGAAACACAGTTGTAGGAAGAATTCTGCTATGAATTCTGTGAAGCTCTGCCAGGAGGGCATTGAGCCAGTGCCAGGACTGCATAGAGGAAGGAACTCTGTTGAGGGTTCGTGGAGAAAACAGAATCTCTGAGGATTTTGAGGGCTCTTCCAGGTGGGCATTGAGCAAGTGCATAGGTGCACAGAGGAGACAGAACTGTTGAACGTTATGTGGAGAAGATATTCCGCGAGGAGGGCGTCGAGTAAGTGTGCAGACAAGCACATAGGAGAGAAGAGAACTCTTTGAGTTCTGGAAGTTAGAGGAAGAATCCACTGAAGGATCTTCACAGGATTGATGAATACTCTGAAAGACTCAGCAAGAAGTTGCAATAGTAGAAGGATAGTCAGGAGGGCATCCATACATTCTCCATCTGCAGGAGAAAGGAAGAAAGGAAAAATCCCTTAGGGGTCTGAGCGTTTGACAAGCTCAAGAGAGACAGCGTGGTGTATGCGCGAAGACTCTACAGGAGGTAGAGGTCAAGCACTTCAAGGATTTGAAGAAGAGCTTAGGAGGAACAGTGCTTTTACATTCGTTGGCGAAGCTCAGAGTCGAGGAGTTCGCACAGGAGAAAAGAGAACAAAGGTCGAGGCCTTTGGGAGACTTGGAATTCTTCCAAGTATAGGAAGTAAGTGTGTAAGCTCAGGAGGGAGCACAGTAGTTGTTGGATCGGCAGAAGGGGAAACTTGGACCGTCGAAGATTTCACGTCCAGAGAGCATAAGAGGGAGCGCACAAGAGAACGGACCCGTGTCGTTAGATCTGGGGCAGATACCCGACAGTCGTCGGATCTGCAGGAGTTGCGAGGGAGTTAAGTCCTCGTGAATAGGAGGAGAAAATCCCGACAAGAGGTGTAGCCATCCGGATAGCAGTCATCGGCAAATCGGGATTCTCGAGGGCAAGAAAATAAAGACACCTCAAGTCTCGAAACACCGGAGCGATCTGGACTGTCCATCAGAGGGGATGCGTGGAATAAATCGGCGCCATCGGGGAAAGGCCCGACAGGAAGTTGTTGATCAGTGTTTGGGCCATCGGGATATCGGGGATCCTGTAGACAAATGGTTTTGTCATTTTGGAATCACGAACCGCGAAACTTCGATGAGTGGGAGCCATCTGTCAACATCTCAGAAAGGTGGAAAAATCCGTTGAGTGGGGGCCAGCTGTCAGTAAACCGGAGAGTCGGGATTTGGAGAATCGACAATCTCGTGGGTATATGCATTTAGGCATTGGAAACCCCAAAACCCTGACGAGGGGTAAGGTTGTGGTCACGGGGTAATGGTCACGTGGACCAGGGGGATGAGCCAGGAGGGCTAGCTGAAGTTAAAGCGCGTCGGGAATCGGAGGATCGTGGATCCAGAGGGCGATTGTATTTGGACATTGGAAATTCTGAATCCCCGACATGAGAAGATAAGGTTGCGGTCTTATAAGGACTGGTCACATGGACTAGAGAGCCTAGCCAGGAGGGGTGAAGGCCGAAAGGAGCTCATCGATGATCGGATATTGAAGAGTACAGGGACTCTCGACGACAGCAGGAAGCACGAAACCCCGAACCCCGAAACAGAGTCGACGAAAACCACGGTAAAGTGCAGAAGGCCGTGTGGATGAAATAAGGACCTGTGGATCGGGTTTTTGAAGAGAGATTCCACGGAGGAATCCAAAGAGCCTCTCCAGCTCAAAAGGTGAACTTTGAACGATCCTGAGAGTGGGAGGTGCGTGCAAAGACCCTGCGGGGTGTGCGTCTGCGAACTTCGCCTGTGTCATTATACCTACACCTTTGAAGCTTGCTCACCTAGTTAATCACTTTCCTTACAAATTCAAGCAACATTTACCTTGGTTTCTAGGTGATGGAACTGTTATAGTGGAAGATCATTTTCATGCATTTTCCAATGCTTGTATCATTCTCGGAGTTAATGAAAATGATAGTTGCATGCTCTTGTTTATGAACTTCCTTCAGGGTAATGTTGCTTCCTTATTTTCCAACTTACCTGATGAATGTGTATCTACATGGTTTGAAATTTATTATTGTTTTACATCTACTTTTGAGCGCCTTGATAACCCTTATGAACACCTTAAGAGATTTAATCATTTGCACATGAAGGATAATGAAAGCATTCTTGCATTTACTCTTATATTTATCAAGTTTTATAATTGCATTCCAATGTCCATTCTCCCTACCAACATGGATACCCTCTTGCAATATTATGATCTATTACCCCCTCTTTGTCGTTGGTGGTTGGAGGAAAAGAATGTTTAAAATGTATAGCTATCCTTAACCACTTGTCTTGACTTCGAAGAGCAATTCTGTAGAATAGGATTCTCCTTTGGTGGTTTTGATTTTCACAAACATTTGTCATCTTTAATTCCAATCATTCAATATTTACAGAATCACATGCTCTCCATTGAATATAAATTCTAAAATCAATCCTACCTTGAGATATCCTTGGAGCCCTCTTTCCTAAAGCCTAATTATAATGCCTTCACTATCTATGACCAAGAGTTTGGATGAAAATATGATCATAACCATATCATGATGTTGAATGATCAACACATCTCTAAAATTCCAAATACTATCATTCTCAAAACTAATGGACCAATCCAACCCCAAGATCATGGTTCAACCTAAATCTTTCATTCATATGCATATAATGGTGAAGTTGATTATGCAAAGGAAGAAGTTGATTTTGACTTTTTTGCCCTCTTTATGAAAAAGTTCTATAGGATGATGCGACTAATGAAAGGTCAAATCAAGTATGTAAGGATCATTATGTTTCTATTGATCCATTTGATGAATCTTGATTTGAAGACCCTCATCAAGATCTTGAATTGGATAATACTTTTTCAAATCCATTGTTTCAATTAGAAGAAGTCAAGGATCTCAACATTGATATGTATACTCCTCTTGATATGTGCACAATTTCTTTCAATAATGATGATGAGTTCAAGGGAATTCCTATGTATTTAAATCCTTTATATTATTCTTTGGAGTATGATGACCCTACTCCTAGTAGGAATATTGCAACATATGGCATTACGATGTTTGATGAGTCCTTAAACCTTATCCTTCACATTCAAACTTCAAACCATAAAAACATGATATCCTTGATCCCATTGATGATTTCATTATAAGATGCAAGACTTATGTTGTTGGTTGGCACGTCTTGAATGATGGTAATCATTTATTTTGATTCTTGATAGATCCTTTTTATCTATTGGTTGGCATGTAAGTGATCTTTCCTTGTGCAAATCCTTCCAAGTCATTAATATTGCATGTAAAGAAAACAATGTGTTCCTCTATACCAAGTGTCATCCCACTTGAGCCTAATTTGTTGCACCTATTTTTTCCTGTACATAAATAAAAGTGAATACATAAAATGTAAATAAATAAAACAAAAAAAAAATTAAAGTTATACGGTTTCTTTTGTTTTTCTTTTAGCTTTTGATTTGATGGTCAAACTTGATGGAGAAATGGTCAGTGATTAGAAAGGTATGTTTATATTATGATTAACTGATTGACAAATTTATTTTGGTGGACATCAGGCTTACAGGTGAACCATGTTTTCTTCCTTATGTATTAGAGTTCCTCGCTTCTTGAAAAAATCATTCAGTCCTTCCCATATTTATTTACTTTCCATTTCTCCATCCCTATCATCTTGAGATAGCTCATGCATACATGTCATGGATGCTCAGTGCTACCTTGTGTTTTTCCCTCAAACACACATCCATGACATTTCATTCAACTTTCTAATCCTTTTTGTCACAGATTTAAAGATATTTTTTTCTATTATACATACACGACCAAACCCCCTCATTATTTCACTTTCCACGCATTATTCCACAAAGTTCCTAACCATACATCACTTAAATTTCCATTTTTCTCCCCATGTTTTATAATAGACAATGATTACCTTCAGTCGTTTTGATCTTTCATCCCATACATTTCAATAAATTATTCCATGAATCCAAAGTTTTCACACCACTGTAAGTGGCGTGCATCTATTGGTTGGCATATGTTGACAACCATTTTGGTCAACAATTATTATCTGATAAATCATTTCCAAGCTTCCCCTCATCCTAGATTGTTTAAACATATTTTTTGGGCACTTACGCTAAATTGTTGTTGCATATTTTAATACTTGATTTGACGATGTCTTTTCATAAATAATACATTATTCATAATATGGGCACTAGCCTTGTTGTTAGGTAATTCTCTACATTATTGGCACAAGCATTTGGGACTTTGATTTTCATTGTACTCACTTCTTAATCCTACATAAAAGTTATCTTCTAGAAGGCATGATACACCCTTCACATCTTAAAAAAATTGAGAAAGGTCCAAAACCCTAACTCCATGTGTGCATCCTCCACTTCGTATTAAGAGAAACTCCAAGTCATCTATCAACTCTTCCAAGATTTTTTTTAACTATTATCAATGTGTCATCATTAAACCTGCTCTCTAGTACATGATTTTAATTTTTCTAATTGGTGAGAAAGCCCTTGGTAATGATAGAAAATAAGTTCCCCTCAGTGATAAAGATAAGATTGTTGATAAATGTGACCCCATCGATTACATGAATATCTATAAGAGAAACTATAGGTTTATGTGTATCAAATAGTAAAAATGGTTTTTTTCAATACCATCAATCTCTTCAAAATTATTGGGTGACATCACAAAAGGGAATTCCAAAAGGATCAAAAGAAAATGTATGCACATGAAGTCACATAGACTTAGACATGCGTTTTCTAATGTTTAATGGAAAAGAGATAATATAGGCTTAAGGTTGATCAGTTCCCTCCCTTGCATGGTGAATTTTGTGGAAACAATCTTGTATTATTGGTCAACTTACAACATAATCCTCGATTCCAAGGAAGGCCCACAGAAAGAGAACAATCCCAAAACCTAGAGCACAATACATTCAACCCATCAGCTGGAATTATGGAACTTTACGTTACCAAGCTCATTCCAAAAGTTTCAAAGGTTTCGAAATGTGGTGCTAGCTCATCTAATTGTCTGTCCAATGTGAATATCATAATTTTAGAATGGATAGGCTACTTTCTCCTCCTCGAGAATATGTTGAATACTATGTTATATGCTGAGGATAAATGACTGACTCCACATGATATTGTGTTGTTCGATAAGGCTTCTCTTTACTTGACACTCATTGAGGATGCAGACTACAAGGCACGATGAAGTGAGTCATCCTTCCGTTCATCATATTTCAATTTTGTAAATCATCCAGTAAAAATCCTCAAAAGTTTGTTATGAATGAGGAGGAGAGAGGAGTTATGGTTATACAATCCTGGAAAAGAATAGATAAAGGCTTCCCATTTTCAAGCAATGCATTGTAATTCTTTATGTTTTTAAGTCATGTGACTGCAATCATTTTCAAAGAGACTAGAAGTGGGAATTACACTCAAATTCCGCAGTACCTATAGCTAGGAGAGGGGAAATCTGGACATATTTGTGTTTCTTATAATAGTGAAAATGACAAGAAGTGTTCACTACTCCTGAAGTCATTGAAAATACAAATGGATATGCAGGCGTAAATATGCATRTTAATATGCATCCTAACACTGCTATTGTACCTAGTTGTTAKTATTATAACAATAATGGCCACAACCTAAATCTAATTAATTACAAATATACCAACTGCAATTTATTGGGAGATTCGATTATAGGMGAAATGGGCATGTGGGTAACATATGTATGGAAAGAAAAAGACCATCCACGGCTATAGACATATCAGAGGGTATCTGAATCGAACTATGATATATGAGAGCCTGTCAATACCTTATGTCCAACTCAGGTATAGAAGTTACAATTACCATCGGCAATCATAGGGAAGCATGCAGGCTTGCGACCTTTTCTCAAGGTAGATTTGTTTGAGATTCTTCAAGCAATTGTTAGTTTGGAAAGTAATATTTTTATTAGACAAAAATGGAAATCGACACATAGACTATTTTATTTTATTAAATGAAATAAAAGAAGGTGGTTCTAATCAGTTTATTTCAGCCCGTTAATGAAACGAACCAAACTACCAAAATTGTCGATCAAATGTCATATAAAGGAAAAAAAAAATTAGAGAGAGGGATGTCTTGCAAAGTTGCAGAAGAAACAAAGAAAGGTTGAGTTTTGGTTGTGTTCTTGAGATAAATTTTTTCAGTTTCACTGTCATTGTTCTGTTAAATATCTAATTCAATTTTCTTCTTTGGTTTTTTTTCTATGTTTGGCTATTCTATGTATGATGTAGAAATAAAACACATAAGATACACAATATAATAGAGACACAGATATATATGGTTCAACTAGTGTGGGCTATGTCTACCAGAGAAATAAAGAAATACAACCTACAACACACCCCTTGTAACTTCTTTATCTCATAGTCTCATTTCTCAAAATATAATATTCACACATATACACAATCTCAATACAATGCCCTCATACAAAAAAAGGATTGTCTTTTTTGAGAAAAAAACCGAACCTTATAATGAATGGTCCAGATTAACTATGAACCCCACATAGAAGGGAGTTAGACATACTTTCATACAAATCAAGAAGATAATCAGATTTCACAACCAACATTTTTTGCTCTAAAATTTATTTCTTTTTTATTGTTTTACTATTTATTTCTTTTCTCCATATTTAATAATCAAAACTACAAAAATACCAGAACATTTTCAACATATTTCATATCTTTACATAATTTTAATGTATATAATATTTCTTTTATTTCATTTTATTAGTTTAACTTTGCTTCTTTAAGTATTTAAAGATTACATATTTTAAAAAGAAACAAAAAGTTATTTCATACATTTATTATTCTTTACTGTTTGTTTTTTAAATATTAACTAATTAGTTTTTAGGTGTTTGTTTTCTTTTAAGTTTTACAATTGTATTTTTAATTTTTACTAAGTTTTTTTTTAATTAAATTTCATTCAAAAACATCATTTTGTTTTCTTTTATTTATTTAAGTAGTTTAACTTATTTTTTACATTTAAAAGAAAAACAAAATAAAAATTCATTGCACTTTGTTATTTAATTTCAAATAGTTTTTGTAAAAGCTTACTAATTTTTAAGTTTATTTATTTCATTTAAGTTTTCCATTTTAACATTTATATTATAAATTCATATTAACTTTATTTTAATCTAAATTTTACTCACTAAAAAAGAAAAATACATAAAAATCAAATAATTGCAAAAATCATAAATGAAGATTCATGCTTAGACTCTTAAGCTTTAGGGTCTATTGTGCTTTATTTATGGGGCTTAAAACCTAGGGTAACATTCCCGCTTTTTCCTGCCTAGCCTCATGGGAGGTTGAGATGTTGGTTTCAAAACACTCTTGTTTCGGCATCAACAAACAACAAACTCATTTAGGAAAAGGCCAAGGCACCAACTTGTACAATGTTGGGGATGTGAGGGAAATCACTTGTATAGGGACTTCCCTCACAAAGGTGAAAGAATGAGGATTTTCCATAACATTCAAGCTGCTAAAACTATTGAAGACATGGGAGGAAACATGTCAAGGATTTATGCATCCTTGGTCAATAAGAAACCCGTGATTAAAGTGGAAGGTAAGATTGATAACTAGCCCGTAACAGTTTTAATTGATTTTAAAGCTAGTCATAGTTACATAAACTCTAACATTGTTGAAAGATTCCACTTGCAAAGAAGTAAGCATAATAAATCTTGGTTGGTTCAGTTAGCCATGGGGGCTAAGAGACAAATCAATGATTTGGTTAAATATTTCACAATAGACATGAATGGACTCAACACAAAGGTAGATGTGAACGTCATACCTTTAGGTTCATATGACCTCCTAATTGACATGGATTGGATGGAAAAAAAATCATGTTATCCTAGACTATTAATACATGACAATAAATTTTCTTAATGTGGGAGGGAAACAAGGCAAGATTAAAGGCAGTCCAAGAGTTGTAGTTGTTAGAGAAATTTCATACATGCAACACAAAAAGAGTTTCAAGAAAGGATGTCAAACTTTTGCATCCCATATGGAAGAGGAAGATAACGATAAATTGTCAAGTATTGAAGACCATCGAGTATTGAAGGATTTTAAAGATGTTTTTGAGGAAATCCTAGGATTTCCACCAAAGAGGGACATTGATTTCTTTATTGATTTGGTTCCAAGAGTTGCCTTAGTGTCCAAGACACCTTACAGAATGGGCACACCAGAGTTGAAAGAGTTGTAAATGTAGCTTGAAGAACTTTTGAAGAAGGAGTATATATTCCCAAGTGTATCACCTTGGGGTAGCCCAATTCATTTTTTGAAGAAGAAAGATGGAACCTTAAGGATATGTATTGATTTTAGACAGTTGAATAAGGTTACCATAAATAAGAAATATCCTTTGCCAATGATTGATGATTTATTTGATCAATTGAAAGGTGTAATAATTTTTTCCAAGATTGACTTGAGGATAACAGAATAAGATAGCAGCAAGACAACATTCAGAACAAGATATGGGCATTATGAATTTATGGTAGTTCCATTTAGGCTATCAAATGCCCCAACCGTTTTCACATGCCTAATGAATGGAGTGTTCAGGGAATACCTGGACAAGTTTGTAATTGTTTTCTTAGATTAGATTCTCATCTACTCAAGGATAGAAGAAGAGCATGAGAAACACTTAAGAATGGTGTTGCAAGTTTTGAGAGTACATAAATTGTATGAAAAACATAGTAAATGCATCATTTATCAAAATAATATTCACTACTTGGGGCATATTATATCATCATATGGGATAGCAGTTGATCCAGAGAAGATAGATAGATAGCATTAGAGGATTGCCAGCGCCAAAAAATGTGGCAGGGGTTAGATAATTTATGGGTCTTTCTTGCTATTAATAAAAGTTCATAAAATCATTTTCAAATATTGCAAGACTAATCACTTCCTTGCAAAATAAGGGAGTGAAATTTGAATGGACATCCAAGTGTGCAGAGATCTTTCAACAGTTGAAAGATATTTTGACAAGTGCACCAATTTTGAAGATTGCAGCCCCGAATGAATATTTTGTTGTGTGCACGAACACATGCAAGGAAGGGATCAATAGATTCCTAACTCAAAAATATCATGTGGTATGCTATGAGTCTCGAAAATTAAAATAGCATGAGATGAATTATGCTACACATGAATTGGAATTAGCAACCATTGTCTATGCATTAAAAATGTGGAGACATTTTCTCATGAGGAGAATATTTGAGCTAAGGATAGACCACTCTAGTTTGAAACATTTGTTTGGACAACCCACATTAAATGCCAAATAAACTAGATGGATGGAATTTCTAAGTGAATATTATTTTGAAATTAAGTATATAAAAGGAAAGGAAAATCAGGTGGATGATGCACTCAACAAAAGAGCATATGTGATGCATATTGCAGTCATTAGCATGTACAACATAGATTTAAAAGATATAATTTTAAGGGATAGAAATTCAGATCAGCAAAATCTAAAAAGAAAAGAAACATTACTACAAAGCAATTTACAAAAAAAATTTAAATATTATGAGATGCAAGAGGATGAAATACTCACGTATAAGAGAAAAATATATGTGACAGGTTCTAGTGAGCTAAAAAATACAGTGCTAAGGGAAATGCACAATGTGTCATATGTTAGGCACCCAAGATATCAGAAAACAACTACAGTTGTAAGAAGCCAATACTTTTGGCTCAGAATGAAGAAAAACATGGCTAAGTATATTACTACATTTCTAGAGTGCCAAAAGGTGAAAATAGAGCATAGACATCCAATAATATTGCTACAACCATTACTCATTCTTGAGTGGAAATGGGAAGTGGTTACAATTGATGTTATTACAAATCTACCCAGAATAACGAAGCAACATCATTCCATCATGGTGGTGGTGGATAAATCAACAAAGGTTGTACATTTTATTCCTATGAAGACAACACACAAGGAAGAAAACATTATAGAGATTTATGTGAAAGAAGTTTCCATGCTACATGGAGTGCTTAAGGAAATAGTTTCAAACAGAGATCCAAAATTCACATCTAATTTTTGGAAAGGTTTGTTCAAAAGCTTTGGGACAAATATAAATCTCAGTACAACATATCACCCATAGTCAAATGGGAAAATAGAGACTACTGACATAATCATTGAATATATGCTCAAAATATATGTGATGGACCAGCCATCAAAGTGGAAAGACTACATCCACTTAGTAGAGTTTGCTTGTAACAATGGGCATCAAGCCTCATTAAAAATGAGCCCATTTGAATATTTGTATGGAAGGAAGTGTAACACACCAATGATTTGAGATAATCTAGTAGACATATCTATCATTGGGATAGATTTTCTAAAGGAAATGGGAGAGAAGAGGATAAGGATTGGGTAGAATTTAAAGATTTTCTAGGATAGGCAGAAAAGTTATGCAGACGATAATAGAGTTTTTTAGAGATTTTAAAGTGGGAGAATATTTTTTTCTAAAAGTGAAAGAAAAAAGACGTTCACTAAGATTGGGTTGTTTCCCAAAGTTAGAAACAAGATATTGTGGGCCTTTTGAAATATTAGAAAAGATAGGTCCAATTTAATACATGATAGCATTTCCTACATCCATGAGAGTTCATAATGTATTTCATGTATCATTATTAAATAAATATGTCTCTGACCATAACCACACAATTGATTGGATTGTGACCCAAGTGAAGCATGAAGGGGATTTCCTGGTGGAACCAATACTTATCCTGGACCGAAAAGTCAAAGTGATTTGAAACAAATCCATAGATATGGTAAAGCTTCAATGGACCTACTACGGTACTGAAGATGAAACGTGGAAAAATGAAGGATCTATGAAAGAGGAATACCTGCAATTTTTTCTCCATTTTGAAGAAAATAGAAGCTGAAAATGCAAGACTCCATTTTTTAGCAGCTAGAGTTTTGGAACCATATCTAAGAATTCTTGATCACCTATGATGATAGCCCTGATAAAATAATGGTGTAGCATGAGGGATGGAGGGAAGTGAAGGGTGTGCATTCCTTGGGTCAGCAGGATAAGAAGAACGAGAGATTATGGTTGGGACTGTTGTTGGAGAGTAAATAGATTTCATAATTTTATTTTTATGAATCTTATGATGTAAATTTGTATGTATATTTTCAACATGGTGTTGTGCACCGAGGATGGTTCATAATTTTAGGGGAGGGAGAATGTAGCATTCCCACTATAATCCTTAGTTTAATTAATGCATAATGTAGATATAAATGTGGCTATGGCTAAGTGATGTAATATGCAAATGTAATTTTAGAATTTTAATAAATAAAATGTGATGCCAGGTGTTGGGGTATATGGAAAAAGATGGGGGATGAGTTTTCCACAAGAGAAATGAATGTTTAAGAGGGGCCCAATGGGAGAAATAATTATGGGTATTGATTCAACCTACTTTCCTAAATTTTATTATTATTGGAGATAACTTCTATTTTTTTGTTTGATTGTATGAGAGCCCAATCATTAAAATCATGTAAGAGGGTGGGTGTGAGAGTCACATCCCATCGTTATTGGAGAGCATGGGGATGAATTACAATAAACATTTGGAAGAATGAGTAGTCAACTATCTTGGGAAAATAGAGGAAATCCATATGGGAAGAACAAACAATTTTTACACATTCAATTTTGACATGAACAACAAGCAAGGAACAAAAGGAAGAGTATTGGAACTACAGAAAGAAGGCTGGGTGAATTTTGGAGAATGCTAGACCATTTTGGAGTTGAATATTGAAGATCCAAGTTGTCTGGCCAGAAGACTAAACTCTTGTGAGAGTTGCACTATAACAAGTGTTTGTTGTTTTTTGATGGTAGTTTTCATGGCAATGAGTTCCCTTGAGTTCCTAGTAGAGAGATTTATGGTTACTTGTTCCATAGGGACCCTAATAAATGAATGGTACACCCGATGGACTTAGAATAGTGAATGGGTACATTCATTTGGTTGGGCAGGTCAATAGGAAGAGTGTGAGTCAAAATCGGGATAATTGTAGGATAATATCAGTGGGTTGTGGGATATCTGAGTTGTGAGGGGAAAGTGAGAGACACCCTTTTCAGGTGGACTCCTAGCCCCAAATTGGGGGTGAATTGCTATTGATATTTGTAACAATAGGTATATGGTTAGGTGGAACATCTGTCCCAAGTATCTAGTTGCACAACTATTTCATAAAGATAAGTGTTTATCTATTTTCATGAGTTAATTTATGAGTTTTAACTACTATGCATTTTACGTTGTGCATGAGAATTAATTGTATGTTTTTGTGGTGAATTTATTAGTTGCATTTACACTTTTAACTAGTATGGACAATTGCATGAGATCGATTATCATGCATTTCATAATTTTTTGCATAATGTATATGTTACTTGAATTTTTAGTAGTACCAGTAACGAGATTTTGGTGCGGTGCTCAAATCGTCACGCACAATGGAAAATAGTTGTCTCACTCAATAAAAATCTTGTTGCATGCGTGGTTTATCTCAGTGAGGAAGTGAAATTCATGTTAGTTAGCATGATGTAACTGCATTTAAATAATCATACCCACAAGGGATAAATTTGTGTATAATTCATAGTTGGTAAGCTACAGGAAGTTAATTAGCAGAAAATTTTTGCATTATGTGTATTTTCCCCAAGTAATGTTCTTCAGTTAAGTTAGGGGGACGTTACACCTTCCCTCTCCATCGTAATGTACAATTCATTATCTTCATTGATATGGTGAAGTTTGTTTATGTTTGAATATGTACACCTATTCCCTCCCTCTCCATCATAATGTATAACTCATTGGGTTCACTTCCACATCTTCATTTCTATATCAGGATATGCATTTTAAATGGAATCAAAGATAATTTCTCTTTGCACTAAATCACCAAAGAATTGTTCCCTCTATGGAACTAGAATATTTTCAGATACAATCATATTTATACTCAAACATTTTCTTATGTACATTCATATTATGTTTATGATTACTCTCCATATTCAAAGTGTGTTATTAACTTGCAATTATGAAAGAAATGTTCTTTCAAAGCATTACAAACATTAATATCATGGTCTTTCAATGTGCACATGATGCATTCCTTCACTTCAAAGATCGTATTCATGCATTATTTCTTCACATACCATAGAGACAACATTGTTAAACAATTGGGAGAACCTAGAATCAACCATGGATGAGAGGAAGAGAAGGAACCATGAAACTACAAAATATTTGAGGAACCTTTGAAGGAACCCTTTTTCCCTATATTTTTCCTTACAAAAATAAATATCAATACAAAAGGATGCCAAACTTCAAAAGATCAATTATTCCATACTTGTTTTGAAACTCAGAATTACATAGAAGAAATTAACCATTGATGCTAATTATTTCACAACACATAGTGAGTTGGATGTAATACTTGTATTTTCTAACACTGTCTCTCTAGTAAACATTTAAAAATAAATAAACTATGTAATCAGTTTATCAAACAATTGTTAATATTCTCCCTCAATCCTGAAAAATGATACACCTAACATTCTTGATCATCACATGGAATCATAGAATCATTGATTACAATATTTTAAAGATTCTAGCACTCTTCTAAACAACAAGACTAACTCCAAACCTAAGGAAAAATAGTCATAAGAATCTATGCCCATCTTTTCGAGTCTAGATTGAGTTTACAATTGCAAGAGACACACCAATCTCATTTAAGACTCTAGGTATGAGTACAAGGCTCTTAGGCCTTATCACAAGTCTACCTTTATTCTCTAATAATATTTCATCTCTTCTTCCTTGAGAAAATAATACAGTTTTAAGCACCAAACTAGTGTCTCCAATCTCCCTTAAGACACTAGGCATGTGTACAAGGACCTTAGGAATTGATCCCAAGTCTACCCTTATTATTTTGTGATATTTTATCTCGTCTTCCTTGAGAAAATAATTTAGCTTTAAGCATCAAATTAGTGTCTTCTATTACCCTTAAGAATATAGGAACAAGGCTCGTAGGACTTATCCCAAGCCTATGCTTCTTGTCTGAAAATAGTTCATATCCTCTTCCTTGAGAAAATAATCTATCTTTAAGCACCAAACTAGCGTATTTGTAAGATCTTATTCATAAACCTTCATTGCCCATTTTTTCACAAACACATGGGGAATTGGATTTGAGACTCATTTAATAAAAATATTATCGTATATATTCTATTTTGTAGTGAGATGGTGGTATTGTTCCTATGTTGCACCCCTAAACATAGTGTTTCTATAGCATCCACCAAGATGACCATTTGAATAGATCATTAGAAATGGTATGGCATCAAAGAAACTTACTATATGGGATGTATGATCTAAATTACTTGGTTTTTGCTTGAACTTAACTTTCTATATATACACAATGTAAGAAGTTTTGAAACGTTTGATATTTCAAGTGGACACTCCACCCATCATGAGGGACAAAAGAAACTAAGATGTTAGAAAAGAGTGTTAATGTGTAGTTTTAAAGAAAAGATTAAGAGATAATTGTTGAGGAAAATGAAGAGGAATAAATTAAGGATAACTAATAAAATAATAAAACAACTATTATGAATAAAGGAAAAAATAATATTAAAAATTAGTTGTATATTTATGAAGATGAGATAATAAACATAATAATAAAATAAAAGGGGGGGCTTGAACATTATATAAAATAGACGTGAAATATAAGATGAAGAAGGATAATTGGAGGGAAAGTACAATAAAATAAATAATAATTATTATAAAGGTATAACGAGATGAAAAGGAAAAGAAAGGTCAAGAGAGAGAATGATGGGGATAAAGAAAAACAAAACAAAGGAGGTTTGGAAAGAGTAAATTGAGTCAAAAAGAGAAATATCAATTGATTAGGCCTAATGATCGGCATGATGAATGGTGGGATTCCAATATTGGCTCAGTTTGTATCCATATTCATGATTAAAATTATTAGAATGATTTTCAATTTTCAACTCTTCCCGAATGATGTGAGAGGAGTGATAAGGGGTTGAGGCCAAAACTTTGGTTTGGTTAAAACAAATTAGGTGTTTGAAATTCAAGGAGTGTTCGACAATAGCTAACTTAGAGATACAATTGTGGGTTGTGTCATATATATGCTCTTTAAGAAGGGATTTAAAGGATCTACCCGTTTGGCCTATGTATGATTTTCCATAGGAGCAAGGAATTTCGTAAACTCCTGGGCCAAGCATTGGGTCATATTTTTCCTTAGCATTTATGAATAATTGTTTGAGGATTTTACAGGGTTTGAAAATGGTTTGATATTTTTTTTAGCAAAACATTCATAAATATAAATGGTAGTGCCTTGGATAAAGGGAAGAGAAATGAGATCTCAGGGAGGGGAAGAGGAGGAAGATTTCTTTGATTCAAATTGTAGGCTGAGCAGAAGGCTTTGTTGATTTTATAAATGAGTGACCATTGATCATAAGGGAATTGGTTATGTAGGATTTTTCTTTCTCAAGAAATTGAGGAGAAAAAATTTGAATGGCTTAAGTAATACGATTTTTTAGAACCACGGATTTATGGGTTGGATGATGATGGGAATGGGCATGAAGGTATCTATCATTATGGGCATTTTTCCTATAAACTTGATGGATAATGGAGCCATCAATAAGACAATAGATAAGAACATCCAAGAAGGGGACAAAATTATCCTTTTGTGTCTCCATAGTAAATTGGATATGGGGGGGAATGCTATTAAGATGGTTAAAGAAAGAGATTAAAGTGGGATGGCCATGTGGCCAAAAAACCAATGTGTTATCAATAAAACAAAACCAACACTTGGGTTTGAGATGAAAGTTATTTAGGGATAAAGTCTCAAAATTCTCCATAAAAATATTGACGACCACTAGGGATAAGGAAGACACCATGTTTGGAGATTGAAGCAAGGCCTTGCAACATAGGAATTTTAGTAAATAAAGAAACACCATTAAAATTGACCATAATTTCTTGTTCATCAAGGTGAATATCCTAGGATTTTTGTTTAAAATTGGAGGAATATTTGATGAATAAGGAAGTTTTACCGACAAAGGACTAAAGTTTGTTAGCTAGAAAGAAAGCCTGTGACTTTTTTCTAACATGTTATCTTCTTTTATCCCTAATGATGGGTGGAGTGTACACTTGAAATGTTGGATGTTTCAAAACTTCTTAGACAGTATATATCCACAAAGTTAAGTTCAAGCATTATGACTATCTGTGAAAACATACACACTTAGATCACTTGGTTTTACTGAAGCTTCATGGTACCCTTCTTATTTTGATGACCATATTGTCCTTGGGCATGATATACGATCTTTTTTGTTCACCAAATTGTCTTATTTCAATGTCCCTTGGATCCTTCAAACAATGTGGTTGTAATGTACCTAGGGAGGATAATATGGAGTATTAGGGAAGTACTCAAGCGAAATAATTAATGTGTTGCGACCATAACCATGGAATAAGACCCACTTGATAGT